>BRZM01001366.1:52531-103151 GCA_033238685.1 Lates japonicus | reverse complement strand
CCTCACCGCACGTCACTGGTGGCAGCAATTTTCCCGCGGCCGGCCGCTGCTACAAAATATGTATACACACTGCCTGCGTAGCGCCGTCACTCAGCCGTCCATTTTGTTGTTTCGTCATTTTAATTTTCATTTCATTTTAGATCTAGTTGTAAAGTTTACAGCCTGTCGCTCTGTTGCTCCCGCTGTAAACTTTACAACCTGATTTTGTCTTGAAATGATCAAACCACAAAACTAACTGTGGAGTTAACTACTTGATGGAAACGGAGGACAGTGACATCACGATGCAGGCAGTGTGAATCGCTGTATGCTAGTCGCGAGAACGGACACAGCTAAAGTTGAAAGTACTGGTTATATGACGAGTTAAAACCAACTGACGGTGTCAGAGAGATAACTGAGCTATGACCAAGACGCCAAATTTTACGTCTGCAGTGTCGCCACTATACACGTTTTATAGTGACGGCCCAAAACAGGAAACTTATTGCCGCTACTGCGATAGCCTATTTTAAATTTGTGAAATATCCAGTTGAGCCGACAGGGAGAGAGAGAAAGAGAGCAAATAGAAGCTAGCGTTAAGTCAAATTTCTGTTTATATTTTGTATTTTCTACTGGGACAAGTCATTTTCTCTTTTATCTCGCTCCTACTCCTGATGTATAGCTGCGCAGCAGTATCCTACAGCTCATGTGCTACTCCTGTTAGTGGTGGGCGGATCGATCCAAATATCGATAGTATCGATACCAAGTCGGTATCGGTATCGGATCGATACTAGCCTGGTGAGATCGATTCTTTACTTTAAGTTCCGCTCTTGTTTGCAATGCTGCGGTTTCGGCAAAGAGGAAACAGCCAGGTTGCCGGACTCGCGGTTCCTGTGTCAGCGCAGAGCAGGCACACTTTGCTCCCCCTCCCCCCTCTTGTGTTTAGATGTTGCGCCGTCACCTGAGTCACGTGGCGTGACTTAGACGCGCAAAGCAAACAAACAAGCAAGTTGCCGGCTCAGGTTCATCAGCACACGCACAGAGAAAATACAACAGAAAAATGGCAGAGAGGAAGAGGAGCGCCGTGTGGCTGTATTTTCAAGCCGAAAACGAGACACTCGAAACAGCAAAATGTGGGATTTGTAAAAAGCTAGTCAGGTATAGTGGAAACACTACCAATTTATATAAACATATAAAAAACCATCCAAAAGAAAACATGGATTTTTCTGAAAAAAATTTGATAATAAAGCATTTTCTATTTAATTATAAACTTTGTCCTAATTCTGTCCTGGGTTTTAACTATTTAATAATAAAAAAGGAAACATCACAAAAAACACTTAAGGTCATGAAAATTAATTGAGATTTAGCAATTCAATGACGCATCCACCTTATTTATTGAAAAGTATCGGTATCGGCGATACTGGCCCGTATTTACTTGGTATCGGATCAATACCAAAATATGCAGTATCGCACACTACTAACTCCTGTGTTACTCCAGCGCTCTGTGCTGTGTGCGTCAACCTAACCTGAAATAACTCTGTTCCAGCCACATGATTGGTTCAGCGCGGCGATATTCTCGTTATTATTGGCTTTTCATATTGTCTGTCAGAACAGAGGTGGAACGGGTTCCAGCAAAGGTTGTTGTCAACCTTGTCATATATGTCTATTGAGGAAAGGTTCTATCGCGCTATATATTGTCATCACTTTCAAATCATTCAACCTTTTTCACAACTGAAATTTTATGTGTGAGTTGTTTAAAGAACATGAGAGACAAACTAACATATTGTTGATTTTGGCTTTTTCACGCACTTTATTGACAGTAAGAGAATATTGATTAATCTTAGTCTTATCCCTAAATTGCAACTACTCAACAGTATTAATAAGTGCTTTATGTTAATGTGTTTAGGCCAACGATGCCTCAGGGAACACATGGAACTGGCTGTACTTCATCCCCCTCATCATCATCGGTTCCTTCTTCATGCTCAACCTGGTGCTAGGTGTGCTGTCAGGGTGAGTACAAACTGTGAGGATGACCTGAGCCAAGCATTTTCAGAGATGTTATTTACATTTTATCACGCTTTACTCCACTGTTAACCAGACCTGTTTGGTCATTTGATGGTTGCTTTTGCTCAAGATGAAATAAGAAACCTTTAGTATTTGCCTGTCAATTTCTTGCTGTCTGCCATAGTGAATCAGTAGTGCAACATAACAAAACTATTATAAAAGGCTGTACAGGCAGTGGAATAGTCAGTGTGACATGCAGGTATAGGTCGTAGAGGAATTTTGCGTATACCTGCTTCTAGGGATGTAACAATGCACTGTGACACGATGTATCGCGATTCAGAAAATGTGATGATGCGCATCATGACGCTGAAAAACTATCATGATGTGACTGAAGTGTTTGCTGTGTCCTACGAAATAAGACTGGTAAAAGTGAATAGGTTTGAACTGCTGTTTTCTCATGTTCCCACAGCCTCTGACAAAGAAACAGCAACTGACTTATCAACTGACTGAGTGACTGTAGTGAGTCAATCCCAAGAGGATTGCAAGAGGAATAAGAATCATACTCTTACTCTAATTATGCAGTAATAGGTAAATCAAACTTAATATCAAACTATTATCGCACTATTATTTTGTTCAACACAACCATATTTGGCTGCTCAGATTACATACAGTACTTGTTTGCAGAATATTTTTAAAAAACTTTCACTTTAGGGATGAGGGTTATGCATTTGACAATCATAATACTCAGGTAATGTTGCTGGGGTTGCTGGAGTGTAAACATCTCAAAATCTAAACAACAGGAGGATAAGAGCTGCTGATGTTAGCCTAAACTTTAATTAGACAGTCACTGTTTAGGGGAGAGATTTAGCAAACACTCTCCAAAATACTAATAGTTAGAGTGTAATATTACACAGGAAGTATCACTAATGGGGTAACTCATCAATGTCAACATGCAGACATCCCACATTTAGAGATTTTCCCTTCATCCAGAGTATGTGCTTCTTTTGCATTTACTAATTTACAAATTCTGTGGCAGCTTTAGTATTCATGAGATTTTATTAAAACATAAATTCACATGATTACATCAATCTGCCACACCATGAGCAGACTAGATACTATGCATGGTGTGCAGAACCAGTGTAATTCTGTGGAACATACTCCCTCATTATAAAACAAACCAAATAGCAGGCACTGGGTTGTGAGCATCACCACTGAAATGAGCATCATAGCAGAAGACTGTGTTTTTATTGTATGTTTTATATCATTGCTTTGCAGTTATTATCATCTCTCAGCATCAGCAGTCTCTGGGTGTTGTATCCCATCCTCCACTCATGTGCAAAATTTAACCTACAGTATATCGTCCATACCAAATCGTGATAGTAATTTCATATTTGTATTGGGTCAGGTAGCTGTACAGTTATAATAGACCAAGACTCCAACATGTAATCAAAATCCCCCTGTGGTTCCTCAACCATATGAGTTACTAGTGGTCAAAACCTTTTTTTTGTTATTTAGTTTTTCCAGTGCTGAGGTGTTGGAGGGTTTATGGATTTCCAGTGTTTCAAGCAGATTAATTTATATTTCTATATTAACAATGTATCAAAAAACAGTGTGACAAAGTGGAAAGGGTTGCTCTTCATAGTGATGAATAACACCAGGAGGATCAAAGCACCAGCTACTGGTCAATAGAGCAGTCACCCAAAACTCAGGATTGACAGGATTGACTACAAGAAAGCCTACGACTCAATGCCCCACACATGGATTCTAGAGTGCTTGGCACTAAAGAAGACTACAAGTGCACTGATAACCTACATGCAGAAAGAGCGGCTGTGGAAAACAACTCTGCAAGCCGACTCCTAGTCAACATCAGTTGTGGCATATACCAAGGTGATACACTGTCCCCACTGCTGTTCTGCATCGGCCTGAACCCCCTCAGATAGATCACTGCATAAGTGTGGCTACATGGTGGCAAATACAGGGAAGGTGGTCAGGACTGAAGGGATGGAGTTACCAGAAGCCAGGATAGCAGACATATTGGACAGCTACAAGTACCTGGGTGTCCCTCAGGCCAATTGAAGTCATGATGAGGATGCAAGGAGATCAGCCACAACCAAATACCTCCATAGGGTAAGACAGGTGCTGAGGAGACAGCTCAATGGCAGTAATAAGATCCAAACCATCAACACGTACTGCTAACGGAAATGGCTGACATCAAGGACTCCTACCAGTGGTTAGAAAAGGCTGGCCTGAAGGATAACAGAGGCTCTGATAATGGCAGCACAAGAACAGGCCCTAAGCACTGGGGGTGCAAATCAAGCTTTTTCATGATATGATATTGTATCAATTCAGTGGACAACAATTTGCTGTTTGCTGATATCACAAACTCTGCTACCATATGATTTCGATTTGATTAAATTCAGAAGCCAGTGATCGATATGAGATGATATCATCTGCTGATTTAACACACATCACTTCCATTCATATCAAATCACAAACAGCAACTAAAATATCATTTGACATTTATATTCCTGAGCTCAACCAGACATTTAAATGAAAAACAATCTTTTCTTTTACTATAAATAGACCTGTTTACTGTAAAGTGTCACATTCTAATATATTGAGCTTTACAATTTTCACATTCTATGTAAGAAAACTGAAAGAACATTAAATTCCTATTTGCATACATTAAAGCAGGATATTGTGTAAACCTTACTCCTATTTAGAGCCTCAAACTAAACATTTTTAGAACTTAGTAATAATAGCCAAGGTAGTACAGTCTTCCTTTATCATAGTTACACACTACACCTTTAGATATAGGTGACATTTTTCCTCAGATCATCACTCATATTTTGTTTGGAGGTGTGCACGCTCAGGCGGAGAAAGACATGCTGGGGGAATTTCAAAATAAAGGCACGTCTTACACATTATTAAATTGTAATCGACTGTGATGTTATACGCTATGTCAGTGTTGGATTAATGAAGAAACGCTATTCAGACTGTTAAGTTGAAGTACTATTATTCCAGGGTTAATTAATGTGTTGCCAGCTTAGAAGCAGTGAACCCTGTCTGTCACGTTAGCTGCCTGTAATTGGCTGGGAGCTGGGTATGGAGACAGGCTTTCCACAGAAAAAGGGGCTGAAAGTGAGTCGATGTAGGTAGTTTGGGGTTTCCGTTATTTTTGTCAGCGTTGACTACACAGGAGCCCACAGTAGCCTGTGTTATTGCGCTTAATAAAAGTTGTGATAGAACCAGCTTACGTCTCCACACTTACTTGGCGAGGGACCTTACAATATGTATGATGTCTGATCAATGTTTTCATTTTGGATCAATATTATTGGATCATTGATCACTGAATCGATGTATCGATGTAGAATGATGTATTGTTGCACCCCTACTAAGCACCAGATCCATAGAGGTTGGGGTCTACCACAACAGACAGCACCCAAGATGCAGGCTGTGCAAAGAAACCCTTGAGACAGTCCAGCACATATTAGCAGGGTGTAAGATGCAAGCTGGGACAGTGTACACTGAGAGGCATAACCAGATGGCTGGGATAGTGTACAGGAACATGTGTGCAGAGTATTATCGATAAGAAATCCCCAGGTCCCAATGGGATCTTTCTACAGCTTGATTGGAGTTAACCTGTGGTAAATTCAATTGAGTGGACATGATTTGGAAAGGCTCACTCCTGTCTATATAAGGTCTCACAGCTGAAAATAAAACCAAGCCATGAAGTTGAAGGAACTGTCTGCAGAGTCTACAGAACTCAGAGACAGCATTGTGTTGAGGCACAGATCTGGGGAAGGATACAAAAAAATTCTGCTGCATTGAACTTTACATGGAAGAAGTTTGGAACAACCAGGACTCTTCCTAGAGCTGGCTGTTTGAGCCAAACTGAGCAATCAGGGGAGAGGGCCTTGTTAGCAAAGGTGACCAAGAACCTTATGGTAACAGATAGACAACAAGTTCTAAGTATCATGTCTTATTTCCTGAATCTTGATTCTCAGAGTCTGAGAATCCTTTATTAGATGCTTTTTGCAAAGTTTCACTGAGGAGGGGTTTCCATCTGACCACTCTGCCACAGAGCCCAGAATGGTGGAGTGTTGCACTGATGGTTGTCCTTCTGGGAGGTTCTCACATCTCCACGTGGAATCTCTGGAGCTCAGCCAAATTCTAAACGTCTGTTTTTTCTGTCATTAAATGGCACTGAGTGTAGAAAGTAAAAAGTGAAGGGGTGTGAATACACTGCATATAAAATTCTCACCAAAATTTCTCCTATGGTGTGTGTGTTACACTGCTGTTATTCCCTTGTTTTCCTCGTTTGCTAATTTGGATAGATGAATGAACAGAGAGTTCTATTCATGTTTACTCTCCTGTTATTTAATGTTAAGATCATCAGTTTTTGAAAGAAGCCACAGTACTCTGTTCCAACTCGCTGCTCTGGTAATGTTTGTACCAGCTGATGTGAAACCATTTTCCTCACTCTGATTTTTATTCTTATTATTTTTAAATCAGACTGGATGTCAAATGCATAATTTGTGAAACCTAGTTTTTTTCCCCTTCCAACCTTAATTCCTCCAGCTATTTTCAGGATGGAATAATGAGTCTCAACATTTTCTTGTTTATTTAATTTTGACAGCAATTAATTGGGTGCTGTTGGGAGTGGAGTGAACTACAGTGAACAAACTGCACTTTGCAGTCATTTTTATGTCCATAATTTTCCTCAGTTTTCTGCGTTACCTTTTTTCATGACTGCGTGTTAACTAATGCTCTTATCTTAAACAGGCAGCCAGGTACAGAAGTGAGATTATTTTTGAGTACAAAAATTATATGGTTTCAGTCTTTATAAGATTTAATCCTTGTCAGAAGCACTTAGTGCATTCTGTACTTGATCACAATCATATACCTGTGGCCCTCAAAAATTCTAAGTCATCATTTAATGAACAATAATGACATTTTTGAGAAATTTTGATATCATATTGGTATATTGGCATATTTTTTTAAAATACACAATTATAATATTAACCTAATTTTTTGTTCTGATGACATGTAGCTATCTGTCGATTTCCTCAATAACTGCTCATCCAAAAAATGTCACAGTTGACACACACTTACTTGGGTCCTAAGCAACACGCTTGTTAAGTCTGAAGTCGATTGGATGGGGAGTTGTTGAAAAAAATGACATAGGCATACAGACCAAGATTATTTTGATAATATATGAAAATAACAACATATTAGTTTTATTTTGCTCTACACACACCATGTACATATAACATTACTTATATTTAAAGGTCAAATCATTCTAACCACCAAAAAAAAAAAAAAAGAAAAAAGTTATGACCACACAATGAAATACAGCACTAAACTTTGTAACCATTTCCATCTTTATGCAAATTAGCAATTGTTGATTTTAAATCTTAGAATTATTTTTTGCTAGGCCTGGTTCACATTAGCAGATTCGTCTTGTGAATAGCAAACTGAAAATGTTTGAGTCTTTTTTTTAGTTAAAGTAGTTCTAACTCCCACCTCCAGTCTTATTTCACTGATTAGACTCCAGGTTTGCTGACTCAAGTTAGCTATTGTTTTTGTTGTTTGTGTTCATTGGATCAGGGGCACATATTTTTTCCAAACTACACTGTAAATGTTGGAATGATGTCATCAGTATGGGCAAGAGCAATACAAAGAATACAATGTATGTTACTGATTAAAAATAGATTGTTCATAAATGTAACTTTGATGATGATCTGGTCATATTTAAAGACATATTTATACATAAGTGATTCCAAAGATAAACAATTATTCCAAAGGGCTCGCTTACTTTTTCTTGCCACTGTATTTTCAAATTCTTACACATGCACACACATACCATACATCTATACTGTATGAAAGAAAGGCTTGACAAAAGCTTTAGAAAGCAGGTAGCCTTTAGCTGCCTCCTCTGTGGTTATCTTGTCCTCTCTGTTTCCTGCTCTCTAGAGATTGTCAGGTGGCCTTACAGTTACTTTGGAGGTGGAAGGTCACTGATGCTGTCTGGCAGGACCATGCAGGGGCCATGTCATTGTTTAAAGGCCCTGATCTGAGCTTCAGAGCAGGCAGGAGAGCAGATACATGCAGGGTTGAGAGGCTGCAGACCCCCATGGGAGATCAGGACCATTAAATCAGCTTCTATTCCATCAGCATGGACAGACTGGGATGAGATGTGGCTGTGTTCAAAGTTAAACCACAATCACAGTCAGTTCTTCTGAACTCTAAAAACTCCTCTCACACATCTCTAGTTTGTCTAACTTAACTGTTACTGTATCCTAGCTAACAGTGTGTCTTAGATGTGTGTATTAGATGAAAATACAATTCCAGTGGGATGATAGTATTGCTTTGTGTTAACTGTTTATGGACATGTTAGCTACAACAACTTCCTAAGGCGGAAGAAATTTCTGAGCAGTTTTAGTGGTGTGGTGGGAGCATTGTTGTGCTGGGCAAGGCCCCTATCATTTGGGAATGCTGTTGCTGGGTGGGGGGTCTACAACAATATTTAGGTGGGTAGTATGTGTTAAAGTAACATCCAGATGAATGAAGAACCCAAGGTTTCTTAGCAGAACATTGGATTGTAATGAGATGATCACTTCACCTGTCAGTGGTTTTAGTTGGTGTACATTGTACATATGTAATCCATTTTGAATGCTTTTGTTTGATAACAGGAATGCAGTATACTGTACTGAGTGTGGTTATATGCATTTGCATATTTTAATTGTATCATATTTTTATGTATCAGTGTGTATCTGTGTGAGAAAGTGTGGCTGCAAGCTGCTACAATGCTGGGAAATCTTATCTTCCACAATTTCTGCCTGTATGCACACACACACAGAGAGAGAGAGAGCACACTATACACTCAACCGGCACATGCTATAGAGAGAAAGATATGTAGCCACAAAATTAGCTTTAGATACACTGTCAGGCACATATACAAACACAAACACCCTCAGGAAACAGGCAGGCAGCCACTGCAATGCAGAACAGAGCTTCCCTCTCTGCTGTGTGGGAGATACACCAATCAGATGGGTGGGAGGGTGGGGGCTGGAGATCCCTTGCTCTGTTATTTCAATAGTCTGTCTTCCTGTCTCTTAAACTCTCTCTCTTTCTTTATAGGTTTCTCTGTCCCTGTCTCTCTTTTTCTAGTCAAGTCAAGTCAAATTTTATTTATATATCGCCAATTCACAACAGAAGTTATCTCGAGGCACTGTACATATAGAGCAGGTCTAGACCGTACTCTTTATCTTATAAAATTTACAGAGAGAAACCCAACAGATCCCACGATGAGCAAGCACTAGGCGACTGTGGCAAGAAAACTCTTTAAGAGGCAGTGAAACCTCGAGCAGAACCGCCGACTCAAGGTGGGCGCCATCCGCCCTAATCAAGTTGTTTAGACAGAAAGAGGGGGGGAATGGGGGAGAGACAACAACACCGTAGATACACATGACTAAGTCAAAAGTAAATAGTAAAATTAATGATAATAATAATAATAGTAACAATTACTATTACAGCTAAAGGAATAATAATGACCTAACAGTGAAACATTAATAGCACCATTGACCATCACTTCAACACTAGTAAATGTTTAATCATTGTTGTACTGCTGGGCTGAGCTGGGATCATTGAGCAGCAGGAACCTCCAGCCCGGGAGGCAGAACCCAAGAGACAGTAGAAAAGAGAGAGAGAGAAGCACAGCCTGCAGTAATAAAACAGAGGGAAGAAACACACAGTTAGAGTGATGCAGCCGATATTAAGACGAAGTTAATAGTAACTCGTCGGGTAGACATCATGGGACAATATTTACTAACTATTAATCTTAACTGATGCACTGAGACTGACCCAACCCACAAAGGAAAAATGGGTATCCTAAATAGGAACTAGAATAATATGCTAGTTGGAAAGTTAAGACATAAAGACAGAGCTTTTAGTTTGATTTAAAGGCCTCAACTGAGTCAGCGCCTGTCTATTATCAATAGGGAGGTTGTTCCAGAGGAAGGGGCCTGGAGAGAGAAGCACCTGCAGCCTGGCTGACTTTCTTTTTAACCTGGGGACAGATAGGCCCTGCACTCTGAGAACGTGAGCACAGGAGGGAATATAAGATCACAGCATTCAGACAGGTATGAGGGGCTAAACTATTTAGAAGTCTTTTATAAGTCATTAAGAGAACTTTAAAGTCTGATCTAATATGAATAGGGAAGCCAATGAAGGAGGCTAAACTGGGTAATATGGTCAAACCTTTCCTCGATTTGCTGCATTCCTAGCTGCAGCATTCTGAACCATTTGCAAGACCCTTTGTAGTGCTAGCACGCGGTAGTCCTGAAAGCAAAACATTACAACAATCCAGTCTAGAAGAAACAAAGGCATAATTAGAATTTCAGCATCTGTTATGGAAAGAAAAGACCGAATCCTGTTATATTACGAGGGTGAAAAAAGGCGGTCTTTGTAATGTCTTAATGTGCTGATCAAGGAAAGAGTACCATCATGTGACACCAGATTTTGGCTGTTGTACTTTGAGAGATCACACAGTTGTCAAGGGACATAGTTACTTGATCGAACTGGTAGCTCAGTATCGCTACCGGCCAATATTAAACTAAGTATTTCAGTTGAATGAGTTACAGCAGGAAGTTTGAGACATCCAGCTTTTTAACAGAAGACAAGCAGATCTTCATTCC
Source organism: Lates japonicus (assembly GCA_033238685.1). Taxonomy (NCBI): domain Eukaryota; kingdom Metazoa; phylum Chordata; class Actinopteri; family Centropomidae; genus Lates; species Lates japonicus. The sequence goes on along the minus strand of BRZM01001366.1, from coordinate 92,475 downwards.
CTAATTTGAGAGGCATTGTCAGCCTTTATGGGCACATACAGCTGGGTATCATCAGCATAACAATGAAAATTAATTCCATGACTCTGAATAATTTGGCCAAGAGGAGAAATATAAAGAGAGAAAAGCAGGGGGCCAAGAACAGAACCCTGGGGTACTCCATATTTCACATCAGAAAAGGCTGATATGGTGTTATTACAAGAGACACACTGAGTTCTGTCAGATAAGTAAGATTTTAACCAGCTGAGGGCCAGGCCAGAGATTCCAAATCTATTTTCCAGTCGGTCCATGAGTATACAGTGGTCTATAGTATCAAAGGCTGCACTAAGATCAAGTAAGAAGAAGAAAGAAGTAATCTTTTTCTTCTCTTATTCCACCTCCCCCTTTCTGCCTCATCTCTTGCATATCACATTTTCCACTCAGCTCATTTTAACTCAAAACTGTCTTATTGGTATAACATATCCATAACCCTAATGTTGGCAAAGCAATACAGAAGATGATGTAAATAACATAATATTACTACAATCTTATACTCCCTGTAAAATGTAAGTACTATATATGTACACGTCCTGTTTGTAAACACCTTACTGGCATATACAACACATTCATTTGTATTTCTCTCTGCCTTTATATTCTGTTAGCTGGCCTTAGCTGCCGTGTCACCACACAGAGAGAGTGTTATTTAAAAAGGGGGGATTAATAACACAGAGCCAAAGCCTCCTGTGCAGTTCCAGGTTGCTTCATGACACAGACAGATTTTTGCTAGAAGATGCCCATGTATCACTGTTGTCTGCTACACACATATATAGAATCATTTTGTTTTATAACAGTGTAGCTCTTATTTTTGTACTTTTGACCATTTCTCCCAGGACAAAACTAAGACCCAAGTCTGGAGACATATGGAAATCTCACATCTATGATTCCCCAAGTCAAGTCCAAGTTCTTAACTTAATATTTTGGTTCTTACAAAGTCACTATGCAGCCTTCACAAAATGAAACTGTAATGCAGAGGATGAATAAGAATTTTAGTACTGCAAATTGATAAATGATAAATGCTTGTATTTGTATGTACTACTTTCAAATAAACTTATTACCATTTAAAAAACACATGATCAGGTACATCTATTATGTTATTCAATATGTTATTAGTGGGTTTCTTGCTAGATTCTTTTAAGATTCCCTAATGTCTTTTGTTTTTAAAAATGAGTCTAGTAACAAATCTATGAGCCTTCATTAGTAACAGAAGAGAGATGACAGGAAATGAGGGGAGAGAGAGATGGGGAACAAGCTTTACATGTGAGTGATATTCTGTGTCATCTGGTATTTGTCTGCTGGTCATCTCTGTTGCAGGCATCTTTACTTCCAGCGTGTACTGCATGATTGGCGTTGGAATGAAACAAAGTGTTTCTGTTGTCAGGAAAATGCTGCACATTTTCTTATAACCTGATTTTTAATCTTTGGTCTTGGGCAGGATATCACGTTTTTCCAAGTCAAAAGGCTGACGTCCAAGTGAAGTTACGAGTCACTGGTGCTGAACTGAAAAATAATTCTGAATTGTACCAAATCTAAGGTCATTAGACTCATGCGAGTTGGACTCAAGTCCATGCCACATGACTTGGCACCTGAATGGTTGTTGTTTAGAGAGGATGGAACAGGGCCTTGTTCAGTGTAGATCTAGATATTAGCTTGCTAACAACCCTGCTGTTGATGTTGACTTGAGCCATTCTACAATGTGACTGAAAACAGAATCTTGCCTGCTGGAAGCCAGTCTACTGTTTACCTGTTAATCAGCTTCAGGGTCTGTGTTGGATTCATTTTCATTTTGGATAATCATTTCTTGGGTGGCATGGTGGCGTAGTGGTTACCACTGTCGCCTCACAGCAAGAAGGTTCTGGGTTTGAGCCCTGGTCCGTCTGGGGCTTTTCTGTGTGGAGTTTGCACGCTCTCCCTGTTTTCTCTCTGTTCTCTCCAGGTACTCCAGCTTCCTCCCACAGTCCAAACACATGCAGGTTATTTGGTGACTCTAAATTGCCCGTAGGTGTGAATGTGTTGTGTGAATGGTTGTTTGTCTCTATGCGTTGGCCCTGCGATGGATTGGTGATCTGTACAGGGTGTACCCCGTTTCTCTCCCAATGACAGCTGGGATAGGCTCCAGCCCCCCCGTGAGCCTTAACGGACAAGGGGTATAGATGATGGATGGATGGATGAATAATTATTTCTTTCTTTCTTTCTTTCTTTCTTTCTTTCTTTCTTTCTTTCTCACTCACTCTGTATGTGTGTGTGTGTGTGTGTGTGTGTGTGTGGTTTCTTTGTGTTTTTTTCAGGGAGTTTGCCAAGGAGAGAGAACGGGTGGAGAAGAGGCAAGAATTTCTGAAGCTCCGCAGACAACAGCAAATAGAGAGAGAATTAACTGGATACCTGGAGTGGATTTGCAAAGCAGGTCAAAAACAAATACACACACTTTCTGTCTGCTTTGGCCAAACTAATTATTACAATTACATTTAAATGAAAAACTTCACTGTAATTGGTATATGACCTAATTGTGACTACTTTAAATTCAAGTGTGGTACTTGTGTTGCAGAGGAGGTGATGCTGGCTGAGGAAGACAAGAATGCAGAGGTGAAATCTGTGGATGGAGCTTGGTACAAAAGAAAACACAATAACTCTGGTGAGGACTGCCATATTTAGAGTCAGTCAAATACAATAAGCTATATATTTAGAAAAGGTATGGTCCCTGATGTAAGATTTAGGGGGGGTCATATTATTTAGCATTCAGCTGCAATGTGACAGATGCTCTGTCAAGGTACATTTGTTTCCTGCTCCCTAAAACATTTGCAGAGCTTTGTCTACAGCAGCTGGTGGTCTTTCTTCTTCTTCTCCTCTTCTATTGTTGCATCACCACCTATCTTCTGTGGTGCATTACCATTATCAGCTATCTACACATTACTGCCATCTACAGTCAGCAGAAATTTGCTTCATCAATACATCCCTGTGCTGGTAGAACATGTGATTGAAACTCTGCTCACAACTCTGCAGCACCACCACTGGTCAGAATCTGCATGGGGTACTTTTAGCACACTTTCACACCTGAAGCTCAGTTCATTTGGTCCGCGCTAAGGAGAAAAAAAATATATTATTGCCACTGCCTTTCAGTTCTTGTCTGGTTCATGTTTACACTGGCTCTTCACAAACAAAACCTGAGCTATAAATATAAAGATAGTATGTAAGCCAGGTTACTTCTTGATTGAACAGTTTTGTTGATGTCATGACTCTAGTGCAGTTAGTTTGTAGTGTCAAACAGAAAAAAACACAAGTCTACAGTGATAACTCTGTTACTTGTAGTGAAATCACAAATAAAACTGCAGTATAACTTAATTCACTCAATTTATTAAATTAAAAATTAGCTATACACTGTGTGGTTTCACTTGTTAATGAACTGCTCTAAATGTAATATGAACCTGTGCTTTTCCTACAAGTCAAAATGTCTGTTGTGAAAAATCTCTTTAGTTATCCTCTAAGCTTAAGATTTAACTTTATCCCTAGTCATTTTCATATTTGTCCCTATAATCACTTCCATATTCCATATTCTCTCTTCACACATTTGTCTCTGCCTCTCACCCACATTTTAAACTGCACTTACAGTCTACAATAGAAGACTTAAAATACTTGAAATATACAATTACATACTTTACACAATACCTATACAATATGTATATTATTAAATGATACAACAAATAATTATCAATTTAAAAGCACCAAAGTTTGAAACATTTTTTGGAATTAAGTGCTGTCATAAAAACACTGTATGTTAGTAGATTATACTGTATGTCTGTAGGGGTAACTAGCTTGCTCCATACTGTTAGACCAACAGTCATCTGGGCAGCTTCCTAACTGAGTAATCAATATGTGGCTGATACAGGGGTCAATTCCACTGGCATCCCCCTCTGATTGTGTGTGTGTGTGTGGGTGTGTGTGTTTTCTCATCTGCAGCCTCACCCAGGATAACAGTCAAAGTGATTATGGGTGGAGGGCTAATGAGATTAGAAATAAGTACAGAGAATTAGGTTCACCAGAGTTCAGAGTCAGTGTGGGTGAACGAATGCCCTTCACTCATTCAAGCAGTTTTCTATCTACTACTCTCTACAACTCTTTTATCTTTTATCTAGTCTTGATACTGTTCTTGATATGATATGTATATATATAGAGTAATTCGAATTTCATCACAAGCAGAATAAAAGAGAAAGTATCTTTCTTTTGAATTTGAACAAAACCTTTTGAAGCTTTATTTAATGATATACATATTGTATACTGTGTAAAGTATGTTTTTTCCATATTGTATTTGCAGTGCTCAAAAGGACAAAGAAGAGTAAGAATGAACTCATCAATGCAGAGGAAGGCGAGGACCACTTTACTGATATCTCATCTGTTGGTGAGGACGATACCCAGACACAATATCTATGAATTACTGCAAATATTCACACTATCCAGTCTTCAAACTGAGCTGGTACTGTAACACACAAACTTGTTCACACTGACAGAAGCTTGGTTCATGTATTATATGTATCTATTGTGGCACATTGTCACAATAATGAATCTGATGAATTTCTCATAAATAACCAAAAAGACAATTTAGCCCCATTTCTTATTTGGAAGACTTTTAATGTTATGAGAGGGGAAGTTATAGCTTTTTTTCTTTACAAAATAAAGATAGACAAAAGATCACTTTATAAAATCTGAGATTTAGATTTAGGAGACCCAATGACAACATCTCCCAAGCTTTTGAAACAGACATTAAATTTCAAAAAATAATATCACTTATGGTCAGCAGGAAAAGGCATTTGATTGGGTGACCATAGTTGTTTATTGTGAATTTGTCAGTCCTCACCTAGGGCCTCTGTTATCACCAATAGATTTCGATTTATTCAGAGGAACCCGTCAAGGGCCCGTTATTAGGCTCTTTAACTATTGAGCCTTCATTCGTTGCTCTTAAGGGTTAGGGTTACATGCTCCTGGACTTCTTGGATTTTATTATTACCATTATTATCATTATTACCATTGAAGGAATCCACAGATGGGGTACTGAACACAGAATTTCGTTATATGTTGATGAGTTATTAGTTTATACCTGTGACCTGGTGAAATCTATTCCTGCATTTGGTACATTTCCAGGATATAAGTTCAATTTTTCCAAAGCATTTTTTTTTCAATTTGGCAATAAGAGGTGTAATTCTGAATTAAAATATCTAGGTATCTATATCACTTAAAAATTTGAAAACATATTACAGGAGTTTCTCTCCATTAATTATTAAGATGAAGACAGACTTATAGATGGAAAACCATTTATGTTTCATGAACAGGCAGATTTAATTTCTCTAAGATTAATGTTTTTCCATGTTACATAAATTTGTTTCAGTGTCTGCCAGTGTTCTCTTTTTTGTAACATGCTTATTAAGCTTATTAAGCATATTACAGGATTTTTGTGGGGTGATAAACAACCAAGGACGAGCAAAGTGAAGCTACAAACTCAGGACAGACTCATTCTTCCTAATTTCAGATATTACTGCTGGGCAGCAAATATTTAAAAAATAATTTACTGAATATCAGCTTTCTGTCAGGCCGAGACTAAAGGCAGGACTCAGACGCAGAGATGACGTAAATAAAACAGACTTTATTAACAACAAAAGTTCTCTCACTTGAGTGACAAAGAAACAGAGGCTATAAAACTTTCCTAGGGCGGATAAGATAACAAAAACAAAAAGTCACTCTCAAAGGAGGCAAACAAAAGGCTATGAAAGGATTTAACAAAAAACGCTCCAATAGGAGGAAAACCAGAAAAGCTCTAAATAAAACTCTCTCCTAAAAAACGGAGGACCTAAGAAAAGCTATGAACATAAACGAGTAAAACAAAATCGCTCCAAAAGGAGGAAATCAAACAACTAAGAAAGTACTCTAAGGCTAAGGCAAGAAACTGAGATATCAAAATTTACAAACAAAAAATCACTCTTACAGAGGAACAATGGCTTACTGGAGGCAACACTGTGGCTGTGGATTCAAGGCTGGAGGTAAGTCGGGAGAACGGACAAAGACACTCTGGCACAAGACAAAGGAGACACAGACTATTTAAACACGCAGAGGTAATGGGAAACAGGTGGAGACAATGAGTAATCAGGACACACAGGTGACACATGAGGAAGGGCAAGTGTTCTGAAACGAGAGGAGTGTAAATCCTTCAAAATAAAACAGGAAATGACAAGACAAGACAAACCTCACCGCAGTGTGACAGAACCCCCCCTTCTAGGACCGGCTACCAGACGGTCCAGACTGTCCAGGATGGTCACGGTCGAAGTCTTCAATGAGACTGTGGTCCAAGATGAATCGTGAGGGAACCCACTGTCTCTCCTCCGGTCCATAACCCTCCCAGTCCACCAAGTATTGTTTGCCCCGGCCCCGGCTGCGTACTGCCAGCAGCTTCTTGACTTTGTAGACGGGGCCTCCGTCAACCACCTCTGGAGGAGGAGGGGGCGGGGGGGTCGGGACCATGGGGCTCACCTTGACTGGCTTTACCTGACTTACATGAAAAGTGGGGTGGACGCGGAGGGATCGGGGCAGGCGAAGGCGAACAGCTGCAGGACCGATGATCTTGGTGATGGGAAACGGACCCACGAAGCGCGGTGCCAGCTTCCTGGAAGGGACTCTGAGGTGGAGGTTCTTGGCCGAGAGCCACACTCTCTGACCTGGCCGGTAGGTGGGGGTGGGCCGTCTCCTGCGGTCTGCCGCCTTTTTGACCCGATCTCCCTGGCGGATGAGAACCTGTCGGGCGGCTGACCAGATGCGTCGGCACCGGCGGATCATGGAGTGGGCGGAGGGCACTGACACTTCGGGTTCCTGGTCAGGGAAAACAGGGGGCTCGTAGCCGTAAACACACTTGAAGGGTGAGAAACCTGTGGCTGAGGTGGGCAAAGAGTTGTGGGCATACTCAACCCAGACCAGGTGTTTGCTCCATGTTGAGGGGTTCTGGGACACTAGACACCGAAGGCCGGTTTCCAGCTGTTGATTGAGGCGTTCGGTCTGGCCGTTGGCCTCCGGGTGGTAACCTGAAGTCAGGCTGGCCTTAGCTCCGATGAGCCGACAGAATTCCCTCCAGAAGCACGACACGAACTGGGGCCCCCGGTCGGAGACGATGTCCTTGGGAAAACCGTGAACTTTGAAGACATGGTTAATCATAATTTCAGCCGTTTCCTTGGCTGAAGGCAGTTTAGGCAAAGCTATGAATCTGACCATCTTAGAAAACCTGTCCACCACAGTGAGGACGGTGGTGTTACCTTGGGAGACCGGGAGCCCTGTGACAAAGTCCATGGATATGTCGGCCCACGGTCTGGAGGGGATGGGAAGCGGCTGCAGTAGTCCCACGCGTGACCTGGAGGACGTCTTATTCCTGGCGCAGACCGAACATGCCTCGACGTACTCCCGGACCTGCGGTTCCATGGATGGCCACCAGAACCTCCGGGAGATGGCGAACATAGTCCGTCGAACTCCCGGATGACAGGAGAGCAGCGATGTGTGGGCCCAGTGAATCACCTGTGGGCGCAGATCAACAGGGACAAACAATCGATTCTCAGGGCACCCACTAGGTGGAGGAGCCTCACCATTCGCTTGCTTAACCTCATTTTCTATCTGCCAAGTAACCACTCCTACCACACAGGTCAGTGGAAGGATAGGCTCTGGTTCCTTGGCAACAGGCTCAGGGTCGTAGAGTCGTGACAGGGCGTCTGGCTTGACGTTCCGGGACCCCGGCCTGTAAGAAAGAGTAAAGGCAAAACGATTAAAGAACAGCGCCCACCTGGCCTGACGAGAATTTAGTCTCTTGGCTTTACGTATATACTCTAGGTTCTTGTGATCAGTCCAGATGATAAATGGGTGTTCAGCCCCCTCCAACCAGTGCCTCCATTCCTCCAGGGCCACCTTGACTGCTAGCAGCTCTCGATTACCGACATCATAGTTCCGCTCTGCCCGGGACAGCCGCCGCGACAGGAAGGCACAGGGATGCATCTTCCCATCCTGCTCCGACCGCTGAGAGAGGACCGCCCCGATCCCTTCGTTGGAGGCATCCACTTCAACCACGAACTGCCGTTGGTGGTCTGGCATAGTGAGGATCGGCGCCGTGGTGAAGCGGGTCTTGAGGTCTTGGAAGGCGGCCTCTGCTTCTGGGGACCAGGAAAACTGCACCTTCGAGGAGGTTAGGGCATGAAGTGGGGCTGCTATTGCGCTGAAGCCTCTGATAAACCGCCTGTAAAAGTTAGCAAATCCGAGGAACTGCTGAACCTTCTTGCGGCTATCAGGCGTGGGCCAATTGGCCACAGCGCTGACTTTAGCCGGATCCATCTGCACCTTCCCAGGGGCTACTATGAAGCCCAGGAAGGAGATGGTGTTGGCATGAAACTCGCTCTTTTCTGCTTTAACATAGAGTTTGTGTTCTAGTAGTCGTTCTAGGACAGTGGCTACGTGTTTCTTGTGGGTTTCTAGGTCAGGCGAGTATATGAGAATGTCATCTAAGTAGACGTACACAAAATGGTCTAGGAAGTCTCTCAGGATGTCATTGACCATGGCCTGAAAGACAGCGGGAGCGTTGGTGAGTCCGAATGGCATGACCAAATATTCATAGTGACCACTAGGTGTGTTGAATCCTGTCTTCCACTCATCCCCCTCCCTGATCCTGACTAGGTGGTAAGCGTTTCGGAGATCTAGTTTGGTGAAAATCTTGGCCTGCTGGAGCTGATCAAAGACAGATGACATGAGAGGTAATGGATATCGGTTTTTGATGGTAATATCGTTAAGAGGGCTGTAATCGATACAGGGCCTTAGAGACCCGTCCTTCTTAGCCACAAAGAAAAACCCGGCCCCGGCAGCTGATGAGGAGGGGCGAATAAGCCCCGCTTTCAGTGAGGTCTCTATGTACTCGGTCATGGCCGCTTTCTCCGGACCAGAGATGGAGTACAAACGACCCTTGGGGATGGTGGAACCAGGGATCAAGTCTATGGCGCAGTCGTACGGTCTGTGAGAAGGGAGTGACATGGCCTTGGTCTTACTAAAAACCTCCCGGAGATGGTGGTAACAGGAGGGTACGGATCTCAGGTCAGAGGTCTCAGGGTCTGTGGTAACATTGAGAGAGACATGGTTAATAGTTGTCATATTTTCTCCCTGAAACGAGTTGAACCCACAGTGGTTCGCACAGTCCTTCCCCCATCCCAAGATTTCCCCTGTTCTCCAGTTTATGTGGGGGTTATGTTCTTTTAACCACGGGAAGCCTAGAATGAGTGAGTGCTGGTGGGAACGAAACAAATGAAAATGCATGAGTTCATGGTGATCATCTACAATAACTTTGATCAGTTCAGTCTTGTGAGTCACATTGAATATTAAGGTCCCATCCAGGGCGCTGGCCTTTAATGGCTTGGATAATTGTTCAGTTTTCAACTTGAGCTTTTGGGCAAGATCCCAGTCCATGAGACTTTCATCAGCCCCTGAATCAATAAGTACCCCAAGTGAAATTGTGATGTCATGATGCTTTACCTTGATGGGCGTGAGGGTACGCGGAACATGGTTAGAATCCGTGAGTTGACTCACCACCTTGGGCCTTTTAGTAGGACAGGTAGCGACGAGGTGGTCTGACTCCCCGCAGTAAAAGCACCGGCCCTCCTGCTGCCTTCGTCGTCGCTCCTCTGGCGTCAGCCGTGCCCTGCCGAGCTGCATGGGCTCCTCCTCCCCAGCCGTGGGGAAAGGAGGACGTTGCTCAGAGGGAGTGCGACGGGACTCCAGCCAGTCAGGTGCAGGTGTGCGGGGTGTTCTCCCTGATGATGGCCTGCTTCCCCGTTGCTGCTTGAGTTCGCGGATTCGGTTGTCAGTCCGGATGGCGAGGGCGATGAGGGAGTCCAGGTCCGGAGGTAGGTCCAAGGGAACCAGCAGTTCCTGTATGGAAGCCGTCAGACCCTTCAGGAACACGTCATATAAAGCTGTGGAGTTCCACCCACTCTCCGCCGCCAGGGTGCGGAAGTGGATGGCATAATCACAAACCGAGCGACTGCCCTGTGTCAGCCCGCTCAGCCCCCTAGCCTTTCCTATCTTGTGGACACAGGGTCAAAAGTTCTCATAAGTGCTGCCTTAAAGTCTCGAGGGAACTGCAAAGTGGGACCTCGAGCCCACTTCCGCCAAGGGCTCAAGCTCTAGCTCTGGGCTCTGCCAGATGGGTGACCATATAAAGGCTATCTTGGACCTGTCTGTGGTAAAAGCATGGGGGGAATGTTCAGCCGTATAGGAGTAGCCAATCAGGAAGGCTTTGCATTGCCCTGGTTCCCAGAGAAACGTTTGGGGCTTTAACTTAATTCCTGCCCCGTGAAGTGAACGTCTGAAACTGGCAGCCGCCAAGTGTATCTGGAGGCACAGGTGCTGTGTGGATGGCCAGTCTGTTGCAGGTTGATCAAGTCCCAAGACTTGGAATCCACAGCTGGCCTAGTTGGTGAGGCCATCGCTAACTGAAAACCCTCCTGCTGGGAGAGGCGATTTCATGCTGCGTGCAACAGCTGTCAGTTGGCTGTCTCTGCTGAGTCCATACTGGCCAGAGGTACTGTCAGGCCGAGACTAAAGGCAGGACCTAGACGCAGAGAGATGACGAAATAAAAAACAGACTTTATTAACAACAAAAGTTCTCTCACTTGAGTGGACAAAAGAAACAGAGGCTATAAAACTTTCCTAGGGCGGATAAGATAACAAAACAAAAGTCACTCCCAAAGGAGGCAAACAAAAGGCGAAAGGATTTAACAAAACGCCTCCAATAGGAGGAAAACCAGAAAGCTCTAAATAAAACTCTCCTAAAAAAACGGAGGACCTAAGAAAGCTATGAACATAAACGAGTAAAACAAAAATCGGCCTCCAAAAGGAGGAAATCAAACAACTAAGAAAGTAATTTGGCTAAGGCAAGAAACTGAGATATCAAAATTTATAAATAAAAATCACTCTGTATAGAGGAACAAGCTACTGAGGCAACACTGTGGTTGTGGATTCAAGGTTGAGGTAAGTCGTGGAGAACGGACAAAAGACACTTGGCACAAGACAAAGGAGACACAGACATTTAAACACGCAGAGGTAATGGAAACAGGTGGAGACAATGAGTAATCAGGACAGGTGACACATGAGGAAGGGCAAGTGTTCTGAAACGAGAGAGTGTAAATCCTTCAAAATAAAACAGGAAATGACAAGACCAAAATCCCAAGACAAGACAAACCTCACCGCAGTGTGACACTTTCTTGCAAGTTGGTTGGTGTTTAAATGAATATGTTTTGATCCCTTTAAGTGCTGGTAACTTCTAAATTACCCCTCTCCCCAACACAGTAATAACAATAATTTTTGGTCACATATGTGTCACACATGTCACACATTTTCCCTGTGCAGGGATGTGCATTGTTGGTGTTCAGAGTGACAAAGATCAAACATAAATAATAAAACATGAAAATAAACACGATTGCTTTCCTCAGCCCCTTTGGCACATAGGAGAATCCTAATGGAATAGAAACTGCCTCATCCCTGAAATTCTTCTATGTGGTTGTGGGATTTAGTGGTTTTGCAGGTGGGGACATCCTGAAAATCCAAATCCAGTTGGGGTCCCATTATACTACACTTTGATAAATTGAAGACTCTTTGTAGATTCATAACTCTTTCCTATTACCTTGGGCTTCTTTTTAGCCCATTTATTTATTTTGTATGGACTCTTTGAGTTATTAATACTGTAAATTGCTATTTGACAAATATGGCAATGTGAATTCTTCTCTGTCTTTGGGAGAATTTAGAGGTAACACTTGGGCTGGATAATAATTTAGGGGGAGGAAAAAAAACTACATAGTCTATAGTCCATGGTTGTGTTCTTTATGTTTGAGAATAAATGTAAAATTAGGGCTGATTGATAAGTTTTGTCCTAAGGTAGAAAGAGATGAGTTAAACAGCTCTCGTCATGTGCACGTGCAGTTCAACCCTTTTAGTGATTATTCAGAAAGTTTATGGTTAATAACTTTTGTGGTATTTTTGTTTGGGATTATTGAAAATTTCAAGTCAGCACTGTCAAAAAACAAACAAACTCTGAATTAAATAAAGAGTTTTCTGTTGTCATTGGTGGATACACCTATTCTCCAAACACACTTTTTCAGACGTTTCACTTGTCTTAAAATTGCTCAAAATATAGCTGCTTGGGTGGAAAAGTCGATTGCAGGGTGATTTCTAATCCCTTGTTTTGTTTGATTTTTTAGGCCTGAAAAGGTCACATTATCCAGTAACTCATGAGTAAAAGCAAAGAAAACACAATTTTGTATTGCAGAAAAGGGTTTTTTTGCTTTCCTGTCCTGCTGATCATCTCAGATGTATCTTATGAGGAGGGGTCCTGACCCCCAAGAATGCAAAGGCCAGTGATGAATGTCCTTTAATTAAATGTGCAAGGACAAATCCTTGCAATATAATGCTTCTTATTTTGCTCATATTGCAATAACTTAAAAAAAACCCTGAGTCCAGTTGAGGTTCTGTTGTTGAGATCACAGACTCTAACAGCTGCCATACTGGTGGGTATAAAATTCCCTGAACTACTTGCATATAAATCCAGTGATACTGACTGCTGAGGTCAGTAGTTAGGTATGAGTCTTATTAACGAAAATTTCCAGATGCACTTTGTGTTAAGAAAAAAACATAATAAGAGTATAAGAAGTATAAGGTAAAGAAGTGTAAAACACAAATTTTAACTTAGTCAAATTCATGCCCTGGTGGCCTAACGGTTAGGATAAATGCCATATGCATACTATGTCCACAGAGTCTCAGGCACAGACCTTTGTTGCATGTCATACCAATCTCTCTACTCATGTTCCCTGTGTTGCTCTACACTGAATTATGTAAAAAAAAATGGACCTGAGTGGGACAACTGCACCTGCACACTGATTAAGTCTGAGATAAGAGAGTAAGTAAGAATTAAATAATTTCGAAAAGGTATAAAATTGATATAAATTTACCACTTACTAATAAAAGCACACTGCTCATGAAGGACTTATTTATTTATTTATTTAATTATTCATTGTGATAACATAATATAGATTGATTAGTGTGGGACTTCAGGTGATACAGTATGATTCAGATGTCTGGATTAAAATAGACCAGGAAATAATTAACTCACTAGTCTTCCTGAGCCAGTAATGAAATTCTAATGGAACGATTTTTCACCTTCCCTTTTGTGTCCTGCCCCTCTTGACACTTCTTGACACTTGAATTAAATTACAGAAGTACAATATATGTGTGTGTGTGTCTGTGTGTATATATACAGTCAAGCCTGAAATTATTCATACCCCTGGCACATTTTGACTTAAAGTTACTTTTATTCAACCAGCAAGTTTTTTCTTGACTTGAATCCAATTGAGAATCTGTGGAGGGAGCTAAAGATCAGGGTGATGGCAAGGAGACTCTCCAACCTGAAAGAGTTGGAGCTCATCGCTAAAGATGAATGGGCAAAAATACCAGTGGAGACATGCAAAAAGCTGGTCAGCAATTATAGGAAGCATTTGATTGCTGTAATAGCCAATAAAGGCTTTTCTATTGATTATTGAGAAGGGTATGAATAATTTTGGACATGCCACTTTCTGTTCAAATGTAAATAAAAGCTGAGAAAATATTTTTTTCCACAATGATGCCTCTTGTACATCGTCTTATTATCTTCTGGGAGACGCATGTGTCATTTCCAATCAAGAAAAAACTTGCTGGTAATAATTTATTTTATATATATATATATATATATATATATATATATATATATATAATATAGTACAAGCTACATGGGAGTAGGGAACGGAGGACTATGCCACTGTGATCTAAAAGAGCCAGAGGCTTCACTTTGGTTACATCACAAATAAGGCTTGTCAGGATATGAAAAGTCTTCTGTTGAGACTATATAATTTAATTATATCACATTTAGTCCATTGTCCCTGTGGTTCTTCCCACCATTTTTACTGTGACAGTGGAACTCACCTCTATAAAACATACGCTGGATTGTACTGGAGAGTGCCAACTTCAAACTGACAAGTACATTGCTCTGCAATTAAATAATTTAATCTTAAAATAAAAAAATCAAGGCCCAGGTTGAAATGAACTATATTCAAAGTCTTGATTTGTTAAGACCACCTCAGTCTTAGACTTCGTAACTTTATTGCCATTTTGTATGTTTTGTTCCAACTGCCCCCCCAGGGTCGCCATTTGCTCGTGCCAGCATGAAGAGCAAGAACGAGAGCTCGTCTTACTTCAAGAGAAAAGAGAAGAGGATTCGCTTCACCATCCGTCGTCTGGTCAAGTCCCAGAGCTTCTACTGGACTGTGTTGTGTCTAGTTGGCCTCAACACATTGTGTGTAGCCATAGTACACTATGACCAGCCTGAGGGGCTCACCAATGCCCTATGTGAGTACCAGCAGTTGCATGTACATAGTGAATAATTGCCATGTAAACCAAAATACCTATTCTGTGTCACTATTTATCGTACCAGTATTATTATATTGGACCATTTATACATACATTGATGTATTCCTAAAAAAGTATTCAGTTTGTCATAGTGGCTTCAACCACTGACATGATTTTTTTGCTGCAGGGAGAATTTAAAGTGAGACTGTTTAACATTTGAAAGAAGCAATAACACTCTACCTCTTAGAAATAAAAAAGTTGAATTCATAATCAATAAAACACACACTTCAACAGCCTTTCTTGGTTTGGTACAAGTAGCTTATGGTTTAGATTAGTGTACATGTACAGTGGTATGAAAAAGTTTGGGCAACTTCTGATAATTTTCAAGATTTTCCTTTTATAAATCACTGGTTGTCTCGGATCAGTACCTCTAGTTAAATATATCATATAGCAGACAAACACAGTGATATATGAGAAGTGAAATGAAGTTTATAGGATTTATAGAAAGTGGTGCATAATTCCTTAAACAAAGTAGGCAGGTGCATAAATTTGGGCAACCCTAAACAGAAAATTACATCAATATTCAGTATGTCCTCCTTTGTGAAATAACAGCCTAAACGCTCCTATAGGCCCAATGAGGGTCTGGACTTGGGTTGAAGGTATTTTGACCATTCTTCTTTACAAAACATCTCCAGTTCAGCTGTTTGATGGTTTCCGTGTATGGACAGCCCGCTTAAATCACACCACAGATTTTCAATAATATTCAGGTCTTGGGACCGAGATGGCCATTCCAGAACGTTGTACTTGTTCCTCTGCATGAATGCCTTAGTAGAATTTGAGTATGTTTAGGTTTGTCTGTTGAAGTACTCCAGCCCCGCTAACTTCAACTTTGTCACTGATTCTGAACATTGTTCGCAAGAATCTGCTGATACTGACTGAATCCATGCTAATTTCAACTTTAACAAGATTGCTAGTACCTGCTCTGGCCACACAGCCCCACAGCATGTGATGGAACCACTACCAAATTTTACTGTGGGTAGTGTTTCGTCTTGGAATGCTGTGTTCTCTATCCGCCTATGCATACCGCCCCTTGTTATGTCCAAATAACTCAATTTAGTTTTCATCAGTCCACAGCACCTTAGTTCCAAATGAAGCTGGTTTGTCCAAATGTGCTTTAGCATACCTCAGGCGCTTGTTTGTGGGTATGTGCAGAAAAGGCTTCTTCCAGACATTTCTCCCATACAGCATCACCTTGTGCAAAGTGCGCTGAAGAGCGGTCGATGCACAGTGACAAGCCACCTTACCTGTGGTGCAAGACTCATGTTGTAGTCTTTGAGCTGGTCTGTGGGTTGAGTTTGACTCCTCTCACCATCCTCGCCTGTGGTGCTTATCTGAGATTTTCTTGGCCTGCCACCGGACCTTTACCAGAACTGTGCTCAGGTCACCCATTTCCTTCACTATGTTTCTCACAGTGGAAACTGACAGCTGAAATCCTGAGCGAGCTTTTGAATCCTTCCCCTAAACCATGATGTTGAACAGTCTTTGCTTTCAGGTCATTTGACAGTTGTTTTGAGTTCTATGTTGGAAATTCTAGAGAAGATGCAAAGAGGAGAACAACTGTAATTGGCCACCTTAACACTTTTCTCATGATTGGCTTCCACTTGTGTATGTATAGGCCGAAGGGTCAGTCGAGCTTACCAAACAAATTTTGTGTTCCAAATAATTAGTGCTAAAGGTATTCAAATCAATAAAACAAATAAGGTGCCCAAATTATGCACCTGCCTACTTTGGGTTTTAAAGAATTATTGCACACTTTCTGTAAATCCTATAAACTTCATTTCACTTCATCACTGTGTTTGTCTGCTATATGATATATTTAACTGAAATTGCTGATCCGAACAACCAGCGATTTATAAAGGAAAATCTTGAAAATTATCAGGGGTGCCCAAACTTTTTCATACCACTGTATAACTGACATTAGTGAGTCAGTTTGCTGACCTCTCCCTGTTACATAATGTTTTAGCATTTATTATTGTCCTGAAATTATCACTGGCGACCACAGTGGCTGCTGTTAAATGAGAGTCACATAGTCTTGCTTTAAAGTTGAGCACTCAAATACTGCCTCCTTCACAAATCTTAACCCTGACAATAACAGCTATTTTAGGGGCACTGCATTAAATGCATTACTGCCATCTGTAAATGCAACAAAGGATTTAGGATGCCACTATGTGACAGTAGTAGGAGACTATGCTAGCTAATTAGTGTTGGCCATTAGAAGGCAACATTAGCATTGTATGGTAGTTTGTAGTAAGGTTTGAGTTATCCCCAACCTTGTGAAGGTAGTGCAGGAAGTGTCTGAGGTTCCAAAGAACTTCAAACACCTGTATCTTTTTGTCTTACCATTCACTTGAATAAAAAGTTATAGGCTAACGTCATTACCTACCTATTGTAAGATACTTTAAGTAACTGTAATTTAATCTTCCATGCATACTGATAATGTATGCACCTGCTTTTCTTGTAACTGCTGCTCAAAATTGTGTTAAATGTCCACTGCTTAGACAGATAAAGAACACCGCAATCCTCCCTTGATTTAGATAGAGACAGGAAACTGCAGAAACTCTCACACACTCCATCAAGGGAGTGCAGCAGTTATTTCCTAAAACTTACTATGTCATATTTGCTGTGGGCACAGCTGAACAGACTGCAGTAGCCCAGCTCTATTGAATTGTGGAAATCAGCAGGAAGGCCCAGGTCATTGATCTGTACGTTTTCTTATTCTCTCCGGACAGACCTGGCCGAGTTTGTATTCCTGGGCCTGTTTCTGGTAGAGATGTCCATGAAAATGTATGGCCTTGGACCCCAGAACTATTTCCACTCCTCATTCAACTGTTTTGACTTTGGGGTGAGTCATCCTATTCAGTTGGGAGTTCAATCAATGCATAGTGCGTTTTAGAGTGTGAGCATGTGTAGTGTAATTCATGTAATTCAGGACTGTTGCTTCAGAAGAAAAATGTGTTTGATTGTTGCCAGAATAGCAGAAAACTATAAAGTGTTTTGAAAAGAAGACTGTGCTTGCCTGTTACATTTATCAGACTGTGTTCACAGGTGATTATTGGCAGTATTTTTGAGGTGATCTGGGCTGCCATAAAACCTGGAGCCTCATTTGGAATTAGTGTCCTCCGAGCTCTGAGATTGCTCAGGATCTTCAAAGTTACCAAGTGAGTCATCAGAAACGTCTGCCTGTGTACATGGAACACTGTTTACGTCATATATATTCATGCAGCATGTTTGTGTGTATAGGTACTGGAATTCTTTGAGGAACCTGGTGGTGTCCCTGCTCAACTCCATGAAGTCTATCATCAGCCTCTTATTTCTCCTGTTCCTCTTCATTGTGGTTTTTGCTCTGCTGGGCATGCAACTTTTTGGTGGCCAGTGAGTAATGTGCTTCTACTGTTCAGTTATTGTCTATGTTAATATCAAACTAGAAAATGCATTTCTTAGCAGAAACTGCAGTGTGAATGCTGATAGCTGAATGGATTGCTGAAGCAATGCTGAAAAATGGCAGAAAATAGCAGGAAAACAGCTAAATGCAGAGGCAAATTTGGAAGATAAATGTTGAAACTAATCACTGTAGCATTCATTTGAATGGCTAAATTTTTCTAAAAGGAGAAAGTATAAATAGTAGGAAAAAAAGTCAAATACAAGTATAAATGTCCTGAGCAGTTACAATCAAATGGGGTCAGAAGCATAATGGAAAAAAATCCAGCTAAACGTTGTCAAGAGTTGCAGTGTGGACACAGGCGCAGACAGGAGGCAAGGTCCTTTATTTCCAGCAGGGTCGGTACACAGGTAGGCAGTCCGATAAGGCAACGGTACAAAAGGCTAGAGCTAAGTCACAGTCAAACAGGCTGAGGTCAATCACGAAAGGATCAAGGCTGAGGTACAAAAGGACTAGAGCTAAGGCAAGGTCAAAAACTATGGCTTCTGGAGAATAGGTAGCTTACGCAAAGGCTGGTAGGTCTGGCAAAGGCACAAGACGAACTGGCAGGGAGTGCAGGGAGACACAGACTAAATACACAGGAGCAGGGCAGACAATGAGACACAGAACCACATTAGGCGCGGGTAGGTAATTAGAGGAGGGAGCACAGAAGGAAGGGAAGACAAGACACCTGAACAAGAGGGAGGTCAGTGATTTTAAAATAAAACAGGAAATAATACAAACACAACTGAACTAAAAAATAAAAAGCCCTGGCTCAGAGCTGACATCCTGACAAACGTAGAAAGCCTCTGATGTTTTACTTTGAAAATCTGTGTGTGTTTCTATCACCAACTGAAATTAACTGCCAAGTAACTAAAACTAACTAAAACTGCTCTAAACCCTGTTTTACGTGAAAACTGTTGAACTGTGTGCGAATCTACATCTTCTATGTGCTGTGGAGACAGTTTGTAGCAGGATCTTGACAGAAAAGTAAATCAAGAGTTTGATAAACAGCACAGACATCAGAGAAGTCTCTAATCAGCTGATCACACTCACCTGTTTCGGTATAACTGCACTCCTCATATTCATTCAAAAACTGTAACTCCTATTGATGAAATCTGGTGACTGCCAGCTCCGGGAGACTTTACTGAACACAGAAATGCGTCGTTTGTGTAGATTAAGCGAAAAATGACCACAGTGTTGCAGTTTCAAAACTGGCCTGCTTCGTCTGCCAGTTACCAAATAGGTGTATGAAGCAGTTGAGGGTTCCTCTCGGTACTCAGAGGACTCACCCATAAATTCTATGGCTTAGGCAGTCACACTGTGTGACAGAGCATAAAAATATCTACAATTAGAGGTATAAATTGTGAGTAAGAAGTGAAAGATGTGGGCATGAGGAGGGTTGAAGCACAAAAATTTCAGAAAAAGTTGAGGGGCTGAAAGCTAGAGTGGGTGACATCACGCTGAATCAGCATTCACACGAATAATACTTTTAATTAATACTGATGTTCATAAGGCAATGCCATTAAAAAGGGAAAATGATAGCCAGTTCATTAATTCAATCTCATAAAGCATACTAACAATCCGTTTGCAACCTTGATTAATAATTATCTTAATAACTACAACCAAAATTACCCCAACACCAAAGCTGAAAACACATATTTAATCTAGTGAATGGATCCCTATTCAGTTGTGTGTGTGTGTGTGTGTGTGCGTGTGTGTGTGTGTGTGTGTGTGTGTGTGCGCGTGTGTGTGTGTATGTGTGTGTGTGTACACAAACAGGAACTGTGAGTAGCTGAGTAACTAATGTCAAGAAATACAGTCTAAAAAAATCTGAGTGAAGCTAGGTCTGCTCCCTGTCTCCATGGCAACATTATACTTACTGTTGACATCACCCAAAGCTTGATGGGAGCTGTGGTAAAATCTGCTAGCAAAATCTGAATCTCAATTCGATTAGAAAAAGAAAACCTACCTAAGTGACACAACTAGCTCACCATTTTTTACACTACCAATAAATTTTTTGACATCACTAAGTCACCGTGCTTACTTTGTCCCTGGAACACTGACACTTGCCTTTATCCAGTCATACACAGATATATACAGCATATGTGGACATACAAGCAAAAATTAAAACTGGGTCATAACATGTAGTGCCACTGACAGGACAATTGGTGGCATTTCTGAGTAGATTTAAACTAACACACAGATTCTACTTCCATTCTAGCCTTCACTATTTGCATCCCTCAAATTTGGGGAGAGATGTAATTAGGTCCCAGTAGACAGACAGAGATACCAAATCTCAACATTAGTCCAATTCATCCATTTGAGAAGAATAAACACTCAGAGAGCACACAGACTAGGCACTCAGATGACACAAACATAATAGGCATGTATATTGCACTGGAATAATGTGCAGCAGGCTAATGGGGAGGACAGTTGACTGCTCCATCCTCCTGCAGGAGTGAATGTGACTGTGTGGTGGCTTCAGAGTTTGATTACATTCAAAGACTGTTTATTTTCTCCCTGCAGGTTTAATTTTGAAGATGAAACGCCAACAACAAACTTTGACACATTCCCAGCAGCAATTCTCACAGTCTTCCAGGTAAAGGTCAACTTCATCATGCTTTTTGTTCTGCTCTGTGTGTACTGCTGAACTGGACTCAGAAACCAGCCTGTGTCTCCCCTGCAGATCCTAACTGGGGAAGACTGGAATGCAGTCATGTACCATGGCATTGAATCACAGGGGGGCGTTCATGGGGGAATGTTTTCCTCCATTTATTTCATCGTTCTCACTCTCTTTGGAAACTGTATCCTGCCAAATTGATTCAAATCGTTTCACCCTTATAGCACGATGATCTGACCAGATCAGATTGATCTGAAGAATAGCTGCAATAGTAAATATTTGTTCTGTGTTTATCAGTCATTTGAACCCTGAACCCACAAATAACCAGACACACTTCTCAACGTGTTCTTGGCTATTGCTGTTGATAACCTTGCAAATGCCCAGGAGCTCACTAAGGTACAGTATTTCTTTATAGCTTGAGATATCCTGACTTAATAGGAGTTTGAGATAGGAGCAGTAGTACTATCTTACCCACAGCAGCCAACAATAACACTAATTTACCTTAAGTCATATCCCACGTGCATATGGTCTTTATCCCCTTTGTTTTACAAGACAGTGAATATTCATCGGGATATGAGTACCTTGGTTTACTAGTTTCATAAGACTGTCTAAGACTGGGGCTGTTACAGTATGACTAATGTAATGCTAGATTAGAACCTGAGTTGAGTTTCACTGACGGTAGCCTAACACATACCCAAAATAGGAAAGAGGAAGTGAGTGAACACAATTAATGAAAGAGGAAAATAATTTGAAAATGTGCAATATACTGAATTTATCAGCAATAGACTGATTAAAATAAAAAAAGAGAAAGAAAAGATTTGCTATATGTACTGTATGTGAGGATGTTTTTGCCAATACTGTCCAGGATGAAGAGGAGCAAGAGGAGGCCATCAATAAGAAACTTGCCCTCCAGAAGGCCAAGGAGGTAAAGGAGGTCAGCCCTCTGTCAGCCGCTAACATTTCCATCACACCGTAAGTCAACATCTTTTAATATTTGTTTGGCTCTCTGAAATCTCTGTTCTTTTACTTTATTGATCAACACATACCCACAGAAAAGATACTCAGGAATTCTAGGAATGTTTGTTCTACAGCTAACTCGCTATCCATGCTAAAGACCAGTTCACCAGTTCTATTGAGGCATAGAAATGCCATAAAAAGAATGCATCTGTTAAAGAATAAGTAAATAAATGTGGAAATGTGCAGAGAAATAAATTAAAGAATAAATAAAGAAACAAAAAATGTGGAAATAGAATGACAAACAACCAAACATAAATAACCACAGATCTGGGGAGTTTGGAGGCCAGGTCAACCTCCAAACTCCCCAATATAATTCAGTTCAATTCAATTCAGTCTTATTTATATAGTGTCGAATCACAACAAAAGTCATCTCAAGGCACATATTGAATTTATCAGCAAGGAGACTGATAAATTCTCTCAGTCTGTACCGATGTTTAGGTAGGTGGTACGTGTCAAAGTAACATCCAGATGAATGAAGGACCCATGGTTTCTAAGCAGAACATTTGATTGTAATGAGATGCTCAATGTTATTCACTTCAACTGTCACTGGTTTTAGTGTTGTGGCTGATCAGTGTATAACCTTTAACTGATATCTAATATATCTATAGGTTTATGCACTGTATTGTTTTAGTTCTTGTTAGTTTAGTTTTTCCTCATTTCATTATTTTTGTTTACAGCAATCAACATGAAATGTGCAGAACCATATACATTGTACTGTTGTAAACTCTCCTTTATCATTCTTCTAATGATACTGTTCTGCATCCTTAAGAGCCATGGTTCCCAACCAGGGGGTGTGCAGAGCTTTGTCTGCTCTGAGGTTGTGAGGTTATCAAAATTAGATTTGTGCATATTAAATTCTAAAAATCCCAATAACACACCAAATTGGATAATCAAAATTCTGTATAAACCAAATTAAAACCTATTTTTTGTCCACATTTAAATTTATTAAGCTACTTATTACCAACACCTCTGTGACCTCTGAACTTCTGTTCAGTCTCGTCAGGTCAGCCAGCAACTACCTGGGTAATTCATCCCTGATCGTTTTCCTGCTGTCAGCATCGTATAAAGAATCAAGAAGAATCAAGAATTCTTTATTGTCATCATGCACCACATAATGAAATTTTGTTTGGTAGCTTTCGGCATAAGAAAAAGACAGACAAAGACACCACACTTTAAAATATACAGACAGCTACAGACACACTATACATATGTACATAAAAATAAAAATAACATAAGAATAGAATAAAATAAAATAGAATCAGATAAAATAAACAGAATAAAATGTACAGTGGATAAAATGAAACGTGCAATGAATAAAATTAAATGTGCAATAGATCTTAGCAGCAGAGGAATGTACAAAAGTGCAGCACAGTGCAAGTTTCAGTCTTAAGGCACAGTGAATGAGTGTGAGTGTGCCTGCAGGGGTCCGGTGGTCTATGTGTGTGTGTCTGCAGGGGGGGAGTGGTGTGTGTGTGTGTCTGCAGGGGGGAGATGGATTTCACCGCTCTGGGGAAGAAGCTGTCTTTCAGTGGTGGTACGTGTTTTTATGTTTCTGTACTGTCTTCCAGAAGGAAGCAGTACAAACAGGCTGTTGCCCAGGTGGGTGGGATCCGTAGCAATACATCTGGCCTTCTTCTGGACCTGTCCTGGGTATATTGAGGCCGGATCTGGGAGCAGACATCCCACGATCCCCTGTGCTGTTCTAACCACCCAGGCTAGGTCCTTCCTTTCCTGTGCCGTGCAGCTGCCGTACCACACTGTCGCACTGAGACAGAGGATGCTCTCTATTGTGGCTCTGTAGAAGTTTGCGAGCAGCCGAGAGGAGAGTCCAGCCCATTTCAACGTCCTGAGGAAGAAGAGCCTTTGTTGGGCTTTCTTCACCAGGTGGGATGCATTCAGAGACCAGGTTAGATCAGATGTGATGTGGATACCCAGGAACTTGATGTTATCCACACGCTCCACCGCCTCCCCGTGTATGAGTGGAGCGTGTTCTGTCTTCCTGGACCTCCTGTAATCCACAATGACCTCCTTAGTCTTGCTAGTGTTCAGGATGAGGTTGTTGGCTGAACACCATTGTGTCAGGTGCTGGATCTCCTCTCTGTAGTGGGTCTCATCATTGTCCGATATGAGACCCACCACTGTGGTGTCATCTGCAAACTTCATGACAATATTTGTGGAGTGGATGGCGAAACAGTCGTGTGAACAGAGTGAAGAGGGCTGGGCTGAGCACACAACCCTGCAGCGTACCTGTGTTCAGGACCAGTGTGGACGATGTACAGTCCCCTATTCTCACAGCCTGAGGCCTATAAATGAGAAAGTCCCTGATCCAGGAACACAGCGATGTGGACAGTCCCAGGTTATGGAGCTTCAATACCAGCTTGTCAGTATTAAATGCTGAACTGAAGTCAACGAATAGCATCCTAACATAAGTGTTAGGATGCCGCAGGTGGGTCAGGGCTGTGTGAAGCACCAATAAGACTGCATCCTCTGTTGATCGGTTCCCCCTGTAGGCAAACTGAAGGCTGTCCAACGAAAGCAGGATGACGCCCCGATGTGCTTAGGAGTATGTTTCCTCAGCACTTCATGATAGCCGGGGTTAGAGCAACAGGGCGGCAATCACTGAGGCAGGTGACGGCTGATTTTTAAGGCACAGGCACAACGATGGAGGACTTGAGGCAGACAGGGACCACAGCAAGCTGCAGGGACAGGCTGAAAATGTCCAGAAAAACGCCTGCCAGTTGGTCAGCACATAATTTCAGAGTCCAGCCTGACACCTTATCTGGTCTGCAGTTCTGCTGATGTTGATCTTCCTCAGGGTGGAACTCACTTGGTACAGCTGCAGGACGAGGGACTGTTGTTGCTCTCACAGCTGGGGAAGATGCATAGTCTGTTCAAGGTGTCAGGCAGAGTGGGATCATGGCTATTCGGGTTGGTCGCTGCGCGTGGTCCATTATAGTTCTGATGTTATGGCCTGGCTTAGTATGTCTTGTACAGCTTTGTGCTCTCTCTGTTCCTCCTTTTCTGTTCTTTTGCAGAGCTTGTGTGTGGTGCAGGGGTGTGGCTGGTCTACACAGCAGAGGCACCCAACTACCCACCTTATAAGCCCGCCTCACTCCTGCTTGCTGCCAGAATATTCCATGCTCTCGCCTGCATGCAGTTTCCCAGTGTTACCTGTGTCAAGATTCTCCTGTGCTCCGCTGCAGAAGACTTCCACCTGCCAGCCAGCTCCCTGCCTCACCTGCCTGCCTTTTGTTCTGGTTTTTGGTCTGTTTTCGTTATTAAAGAACCTTCAGTTCCCACTCACCAGTGTGTGTGCGTCTCTGCTTTGGGGTCCTAGACTAAAAGAACCTAACAGTCTCTCCACATATTTTGTGGGTTGCTGTTATCAAAGTGCTGCTCAATGCACTGTTTGTACCTCAGTTTTGCCAGCTGGATGCCCCTTTTCAGTTCTTTCCGGGCCGTGCTATAAGCCAGCCTGTCACCTGACCTGTAGGCAGCATCCCCGGCTTTGAGCAGGGTCCTCACTGTGCCATCCATCCACGGTTTCTGATTTGGGAAAATCCTGATGGTCTTTGTGTGTAGGACAGCATCAGTGCAGAACTGTACATAGGACAGGACAGATGTTGTGAATGAATGAATAAAATACCATGTCTGAGAAACATAAAAGTGCTGATGACTCATCTGTATCAAAAAACAAAACAAGACAATATCTCGACAGTTACCTTGATTTTGGTTCTATGGAAGGACAGGACTGTTTTCGGCCAGAATGTGTAATTTGTGGTGAGAAGCTAATGACAGTATGAACCCAAGCAAACTGAAAAGACACCAGGAGACTAAACACCACAGGACTATTGATGAAAGTCGGGAATATTTTGAGAGAGTCAAAGACAGAATTGATCAAATGGCTGCAGATTGCCAAAACCAGCTGCATGAGAAGCTTAGGAATTTTCCCTTTGCCATTCAACTGGGTGAAATGTCAACAGTGGCAGACGAGTCTGTGCAGTATACTGATGGTGATGACTTAAAACAAGACATTCTTATGTCTACAAATCTAGCACCAACAACAACAGGCCAGGATATATGTTTGGCTGTTGACTCCTATCTCTCATCCAACAATCTGCCCTATGAAAACCTAGTCCTAAACCTAGACCGGGAGCCCCATGACAAAGTCCACAGAAATCTCAGCCCAAGGACGTGTGGGTACAGGAAGTAGTTGGAGCAGCCCCATCTGAGCTCTGGAGGAGGTCTTGTTGCGGGCGCAGACGGAACATGCCTCCACGTACTCTTGAACCTCCCGCTCCATGGAAGGCCACCAAAACCTCTGGGAAATGGCGTGGATGGTTCTTTTGATGCCCGGATGGCAGGTGAGCAGCGAGGTATGGGCCCAGTGGATCACCTGTGGATGCATGGTAACAGGGACAAACAAGCGATTCTCCAGGCAACCACTAGGTGCCGGGGTCTCACCATTGGCCTGTTTCACCTCCCTCTCTATCTATCTGCCAAGTCACCGCTCATGGGCTCAGGCTCCTTGGCAGCAGGCTCGGGGTCAAACAGATGGGACAAGGCATCAGGCTTAGTGTTCCGGGACCCCGGCCTGTAAGATAAAACAAAGTCAAAATGATTAAAAAACAAAGTCCACCGGGCTTGACGTGAGTTCAGTCTTTTAGCAGTGCGAATGTACTCAAGGTTCTTGTGGTCAGTCCACACGATGAAAGGGTGCTGAGCACTCTCCAACCAATGTCTCCATTCTTCCAGGGCTATTTTGACTGCCAACAACTCAATGGCCCCAACGTCGTAGTTCCTCCTCAGCTGGTGAAAGCTCTCTGGACAGGAAGGTGCAGGGGTGAGCTAAGGTCCTTCTCGGAGGGGCTAGAGAACCGACTCCACCCCATTATTGGAGGCGCCCACCCACCACAAATTGTCGGCTGGATCGAATGAGAGGATGGAGGCAGTGGCAGAACCTGGCTTGAGTTGCTGGAAGGCTTTCAGCTGAACGGACCACTGAACGGGTCTGTGGAGACGTGAGAGCATGGAGAGGTGCAGCTATGGCGCTAAGTTTCTGATAAACCGCCTGTGTTAGCAAATCCCAAGAACTGCTGAACCTTTTACGGTTATCAGGTGGGCCACTGAGCCACAGCGCGAATCTCAGCCGGGTCCATCGGTATCTTCCCAGAGCTATGATGAAGCCAAGGAGACAGTGTCGGCATGAAACCTACTCTTTTCAGCTTTCTTTTAACATATTAGTTATTCTCCAGCAATCGCTGAGAACTTGACGACATGGCATATGAGTGTCTGAGTCAGGGGAATAGATGAGGATGTCATCCAAACACACATAAACAAAGTGATTCAAAAGTCTCTACATCATCGTCATTAATCATGTTTTGGAAGACAGTAGGAGCATTAAACCCAAAAGGCATCACCAAATATTCATAATGGCCACTAAAAGGTTGAAGCTAGTCTTCCACACATCCTCCTGATGCGTAACCAGGTGATAGGTATTTAGGTCCAGTTTGCGGGAATATGTGGGCCTGTTGAAGCTGATCAAACGCTGATGACATGAGTGGCAGAGGATACCGATTCTTGATGGTAATGTCATTGAGTGGGCCATAGTCTATGCACGGTTGAAGAGATCCATCTTTCTTCCCCACAAAGAAAAAAACCCTGCCCCCAGCTGGGGAAGAAGAGGCGACGAGTCCGCCTAAGGAGGGACCCCATTATAGTCTGTCATGGCCTTTCTTTCAGGTCCAGATGGAGTACAGTCTCCCTTAGGAATGGGGCCCCCGGAATCAAGTCAATGGGACAGTCATATGGTCTGTGGGGGGGAAGAGAAGTGGCCTTACCCTTGCTAAAGACCTCACTCAGATCATGGTAACAGTGAGGCACCCAAGTCAGGTCGGGAGTGTCGGAGTTAGTGTCACAGTTGATTGAAACAGTATTGAACACAGATTTCATGCTTGAGTCGTGACACGACTTTAAACACGTGTCCATACAACTCCTGCCCCAGCTAACCACCCTCCCACTTCCCCAGTCAGTATGAGGGTTATGTTCTTTCAACCATGGGAAGCCCAAAATGAGGGAATGCTGGGTGGAGTGAAACAAATGAAAACGCATGAGTTCATGATGATTACCAATTATCACAGACAGTGGCTCAGTCATGTGAGTGACTTGAAACAGCGGGCTCCCATCTAGGGCACTGGCCTCAATGGGTCGGGATAATGGTTCCGATTTCAAGTTCAGTTTATTGGCCAGATTCCAATTGATGAGGCTCTCATCAGCACCTGAATCAATAAGTGCCCCTAGACGGACTGTGGTCTCATGGTGCTTCACCTTGACTTCTGTGGGAGTTCATGGGGAAGGATCAGCAGGGACTAAATGGCTCGCCAGAACCCTCCCCTCTACTGGCGAGCCTGCCCTTTTGCCGGACAAACAGCTAGAAGGTGGCCCTGCTTCCTGCAGTAGAAGCATCTGCCCTCCTGCAGACGCCGACGGCGCTCCTCGGGGGACAACTTGGCTCGTCCCAGCTGCATGGGCTCTGCTGCCTCCTCGGAGGGAACCTTTCGCCATGGGGGCGGTGATGGGAGACGCGAGGAACTGTGTCCGCTGGATGTAGGGGCTGCAGCGGGTCCCTGACGGCGGCCAGCTTGTGACGTCACTCGGTTGCGGCTCCGTTGACGGTCCTGTAATCGAGCGTCAGTTCTGATAGCTAGGGTGATTAATGAGTCCAAGTCTGATGTCAGGTCAATGGGCACTAATAAGTCCTGCATCTGGTCAGAAAGACCCTTTAAAAATACATCATAAAGGGCCGTGCGATTCCACCCACTGTCAGTAGCGAGGGTGCGAAAGCAGATGGCATAATCGCTCACAGAGTCCATACCTTGCTCGATGCAGCTCAGCTCCCGTGCCTTCTCTCGGCCCGATGACAGAGGATCAAAGGTCCTCCTTAGAGCCTGCTTGAAGTCCTCGAGGGATCCACAGATCGAAGAGTCTCGAGACCCACTCAGCCATGGCCCACGCCCTCGCCCTTCCGGGGAGATGCGAAATCATAAACGCCACTTTGGATCGCTCTGTGGGGAAGGCTAATGGCGAGTGTTAATAATGCATTTCACAGTCTATGAGAAATGGTTGGCATCCTCCAGACTCACCGGAAAACTGTTCGGGAGGGGCAAGACGAAGGGCCGAGGTATAGGATAATGGAGCCGCCGGGGCTCCAGCCGCCGCTGACGGTGATGAAGCAGCTGTGTCCGAAGAAGAGGTGTCTTTCATGAGGAGAGCGAGGACCTGATGAACTTGTGCTGTCAGGAGGTTCACTTGGGTGGTAATGGCTGTCGTGAAGTCCTCTTGACTGTTCACCAGCTCCTTCATTCCGTGGTGCAGAGAGGCCATCTGGTCCTCCTGCTGATTCAGGCGAGCATTCTGGGAGCGAATGGCTGCCGTTAACGAGTCTGAGTCTCAGACTCAAAGTACAAAATAAAAAAATCTTTATTTGACAAAGTAACAACAGAAAATCACTCACAAGGAGGCAAATCCACTAGGTAAAGTACAAACAAAAGTCACTCGCAAGGAGGCAAAAACTACTAAACAAACAAGGCAAGGCAAGGGATCAAAAACTTGGCGTGACTGGGACTCGAGGCAGGCTTGGCTCTCTGAATGAACAGGACGAACTAGCACAGGACAAAGGGAGACACAGACTCTAAATAGACACAAGGTAAGGGGAAACAGGTGGAGACAATCAGGGTGGGGCAAGCAATCAGACAGGCGGGAAACACATGAGGGGAAGAGGCAAGTGACCTGAAACGAGAGGAGAGTAAGATTTCAAAATAAAACAGGAAGACACAAGACAACATGAAGACGGGACAACACAACAGTGACTTAGCCCTTAATTTTTCTTGGACGCATTGATTTTTGCCCAGCTGTGCAGATAGGCATCAAACATTACTGCTACATGGAATCGGTGGTTGTCCTGAATCAAAGCGTCACGCGGTGGTCTCTGGACACTTTAATTGTAAACTGAAGTAGGTTGCAAAAAAATATCAAAGGGAGTTACAGTATTTTCCACTGCTGCTTTCAAGAGCAGTCTCTGTTGGCACTGTGCATGTGTGGAGATTAAGAGCCGCTTTGCAGACGCCAGCCAGTGTTATCAAAGTAAAGCATGGGTGATGGACCCCTGACACCACCCTCAAGGACGTGGAATACCTCGGCTGAAGATGAGCTTTGTGACCTTTAAGCTGATTCTGTGTCAAAAAATGTTTCGAAACGGAATACAAAAGTTTGTCAAGGGGCGCTGTAAGCTCCCAGAACAAGGTTGTTCTCAGTTCTATTTCATACTTATCAGAGACAGCCTTCAATTGCCCAACAATAAAAGCAAAAGTCGCGAAACCACCAGGACTTTGGTTAGCTTGTCACAACCATCACACCTGACATCGCATCCTAGTCAGAGGTATGCAAGCCCAAGAGTTGTCATTAGTTTATGAATGAACAGACTGGCACTGAAGTAAAAATGTGGGACTAATTTGTTTATTGCTATGGCTGTTTGTTATTATAATGATTGCACATAAACAGTGTATAGCTGTGTGTTGTTATAATGTGCGTGAATATGCAACAGATTTCCCGTTTTAGTTAATTGTCTGAAGGAGTCTGACCAGAGCTGTATATATAGGCCTAGAATTGCTGATATATCTGAAAATATATCTTTATTCCTTATGTGAAGGTATGTACTCTGTTAGGTTGTTCATGGAAAACTGTTTGATTAATTAATTAAAGAGTTTGGTGCGTGTGTGCGGGGAGGGGTTGGGGCTGGGGGGCCTGAAAGCCGACTTGTCTTGGGCTTCAAGAAAAAAAGGTTGGGAACCCTGCTTTAGAGGAATGGCAACATGGTCTGTATACTGTTGTGTTCTGCCAACAGACTTTGTTATTATTAGCATTAGCTGTTGGAAACAACTGTGAACATAAAGGTTGTATAACCCCACAAACTTCTGCTCTCTAACATTAAATGCATGGATACAATCACAATTTACAGTATGGAGAGAAGATAGCATTTGTTTAATCAAAATTAGGCGTTGTTTCATTGGGAAAAATGGGTTAACTATAGCTTTCGTGGTCTAGTTTATTTCACAAACCAGTAATTAATCTGTATTAGTTGCCAAGTCCTCCCTAACATGATATTTCCATAGGTTGTCATCGTAGATCCGCAGTATACATATGACAGCCCAGAACGTAATGTTTATGGAAATGTTTGTTAAAAATGAACATCAATAAAAATTAATAAAAAAAGAAGAAGAGTACTGCTCTTCAGGCATAAAATAATCTCATTGGTGCAGATTTAGACCCCAAAACGACTTAATGAGCAAGTTTTTGGAGCACTTATTCATACCTAACATTTGACCTAACCACCTAAGTGGTTGACTAGAAAGCAGCCGAAGGTTTAAAGTAACAGTACACCTTCAATCTTGTTTTGGCTCATACACAAAACAGACATATGAAAATACATTTTATTTGACAGTGAAATTTGGTCAAATGCAATGAACATAAACAGCAGTGACCATAGCTTCTTTCATTTTGATCTTGTTGCATTAATCAATATTTTATATAATCAATAGAACAAATGACTATGTGCTAGAGAGTAGGGACAAATTGAATGTAGCATGATGCAGATTCCTGTAAAATGTAAGTGGTATCAGTAATACAATAGTGGTAATGATAAGTAATGACAAAAGTCGTGATGCAATAATGCTTAGTAATGCAGAAGCAGAACTAATGGTTTCTAATATAGCAGCAGGTGTTGGAGGTGGGGTTGTGAGGAGCAGCGGGACACTTCCTTCTGAATCAGACTCTACAGCTCCAGAGGCAGAAATACCTGCAGAAAGTGACAGGGGAGAGAGAGGCAAAACACAAGCCCAGGAAGAATGCTCCGAGTTCGTTTACATGCGCAGGATATGAATCCATACTGATAGGTAAGCCAGTTAAAAACCTCAGCATAAACTACCTGCCCTGTGAGACAACGACAGAAAAAGAAGTTGAGACCAGCTGGTAAACATGAATCGCGAAAATCTATGAAAAAAAAATCATCCAACAGGTGGACCCAGGCACCGCGGAATAAATATTAATGCTATTCTGTGTTTGCTGGGTGTAAATAAACCCTCTTCTTGTTGCCATAATACATTTAGCAGTATCAGCGGCAACTGCCCCAGCCACAGAAATGCAGAGGTTTCATTCAGCTGCTGTAGCCAACAAGAACAAGAACTTGCAAGTTCCTCATCCACATCAGTTTGTTTACCTAATCCAAACTAATGCAAGGGCTTAGTTGAGAACTGGGTTTGGAAAACAGACCATCTGATTAGTTTTCTTAGCTCATGTTTTAGAGTCAAGGATGTATTTTTCACCTGATCTCCATCAATAGACTACATGGATCACTGGAGTTGACATGATTGCCTGTAGTAGTGCAATAATGCATACTCTGTGTCACCACAAGAAACTGACGTTACTAGCTGCTGCTATCAGCTCAAACATTACTTTTGATGCCGTCTCAATATTTAGTCAGAATAGTTTTTTGGGTTTTTCTGGCTCCACCCATGACATTATTCTTGTATCCAGGCCAAATATCAAAAAGTCTTGTAACCAATAATAGTGAAATTTTTGCTTGTTATATATAGAGACTGGGCTTTAAAAGTATTTCCCTTTCTCATTTAGCATAAAACTCTCAGATCCTTTATCTTCCTGTCGCTGTGTGTCATATGACATTTCTTTTCTGGTTCAGTCTCAGTTTTGTGTTTCCTGAGCTTTGACTGCCATTACATTGGAAGTATGGTGGGAGGCTGAATGATGAAAAAAGAACAAGAACAGCAACTCTCCTGTGCTCTGTGATAGAGCTGTGTTTGTGTTCAGTATTTCCATCCCTTTGTTCTGTTTCGTTTGTTTCCCTATGATCAATAGGATCACGAGTGTGTCAATGATCCTTGGTATCTGTGATCGACCCAATGGTGAAACAGCAACACATGTTGGATATGGTGTAGAGTTTGACAAACAGCTGTTGAGTCTGTACTACTTATCTGTGACGATTTGGGGAAGTGAGTCAGAATGATGTGAGTTTGAAAGCTGATCAGTAATACTAGTGGACTGAAACTTCATTTTTAAGGATAAAGCCGACATTATTCAGTTCAATTCAATTTTATTTATACAGCGTATATCACAGCAAAAGTCATCTCAAGCATGGCGAATGATGGGGAGAAGCAGCCTGATAATAGTGGTGTTAGTAGTCAGCCTAAGTAACAATGCATGGACTAGTTTCTGCATCTAATGAGACAGAAAATGTCTAATTTGGCAATATTACGCCCAGGTGAAGAAGGCGATCCTGAAGTTTGTTTTTATGTGGCGGGATTAAAAGGACATATCCTGATCAAAGACTCGGCTCCCAGATTCTTTACAGTGGAGCTGGGGCAAGAACAATACCGTCTAATGTAACTACATCATTAGAAAATGTATTTCTGGCGATGTTTGGGACCAATTACAGCTTCAGTTTATCTGACTTCAGTAGTAAGGTGCTTGGTGTGTCCAAGTTTTAATGTCCCTAAGACAAGCCTGAGTTTGGCTAGCTGATTGGTTTAGTTGACTTCATTGACTTAAACCAGTTTCCAGTGCAGTTCGCTAGCTATAATAAAAATTGCTCTAGTCTCTGTAAAAGGATGTGATGGTCGGTGTATCAAAAGCAGCACTGAGATCCTATAAGACAAGTACAAAACAAGTCCATTTGTCTGGTAATTAGGGTGATCCATCTTTAGTGCTGTCTCTGTGCTGTGATACAACCTAAATCCTGACTGAAAATCCTCAAATAAACTATTTTCCTGTAAGAAAGTGTACAACTGTTTTTCTTCTTTCTCTAGGATTTTGGAAAAGAAAGGAGATTAGATATAGGTCTGTAATTGGCTAATATGTCTGGATCTAGAAATTAGGCTTTTTAGAAGAGGTTTGATTACGGCTACTTTGTACAACTGTGGCACATGACCTGTCACCAAGGACAGATTTAACATATCTAATACAGAGCTGCAAATTAAGAGCAGAGGCTTCCTTAAGCAGCCTAGTTGTGATGGGGTCAAGAGACATGTTGAGGTTTAGATGCTGAGATAATTGATGTGAGCTGGGGGAGGTCGATGGGAGAAAAAGGAGTCAAAGTTAGGTTGTGCAATAACTCTATGGATCCTGTGTTTTGACATAAATCAATTGATGCTGGATTGAGGGCTGGGTGTGATTAATTTTATCTCTAATAGTAGAAATTTTATCATTAAAAAGTTCATAAAATCATTGCTGCTGGGGTTATAGGGATCGTGGATCTATAGAGCTGTGACTCTCTGTCAGCCTGGCTACAGTGCTGAAAAGAAAAGAAACCTGAGTTGTTCTTATCCTCTATTATTAATGATAATAGGTGCCTCTTGCATTACAGAGGGCCTTCTTATATCTTTGAGACTATCTTGCCAGGCTAATGATTCGTTGTGAACACCACACTCTTCGAGCCTATATGCTGTTGTTTCAGTGCATGGGTTTGAGAACTGAACCATGGGTTGCCTCTCTTTATTGTTCTCATTTTAGGGGCGATGGAGTGATGCAGTGAGTCTGCAACACTGTACAACATGATCAAGCTGGGAGGAGTAGCTTCTGCTAAATTAAGATGAGGCACTGGACTTAAGTTGAGTAGAATCATATTCTTGAATTTGGCTGTATTATCTGATATTTCTAGTCAGGATGTTTTTTGCTGATTGTACATAATCCAGCAATATATGAATTCAAAAGTGATTAAAAAGTGGTCTGATGAAGGGGATTCTGTTATATTATACATTATACAGCTCTTTAACACTGTAGTACTTTAGGTATGCAATCAGTGTTCGAAATATTTCTATCAGTCCCAATTATTCCTCACACTCTCAGCAAAAAGCGATTTCTTTTGTGTTTTGTATAATTTACATCTCCTGAACTTTTCAGAACCTTACTTGCCTCCTCTGTGCTTTGTCCTTAACTTGTTTCTGTCCATTTGAGTTCCTTCTCTCCCTCTGTTTTGTTTCAATGTTGCTCCCCTTTATGTGTTTGTGAGGTATGTCACCTGCACCCCAGTCCATCACTTCCTGAGGTAAACCTAACCCGCCTGCAAAATTGGTGGATGATAATTATTACATGCTTAAAACACACATAATCATGTTGTCATTATTTACATCCTTGAAAGCAGACCCTGAATAAAACAGAGCTGCCCGCATTTTGTCATGCACACCGTATTCTGAGACTTTTCTGTTCATTCAGTAAGTCCCAGTCCCATGTTGTCCATCCACCTCCTCTTAAAGAGTGCAGTGCAGTTTGCTAGCTCTTGAAGAACTTTACTTTTGTAGAAGGTGATGTAACCATTTATAACATCAAGATGATGGAGCATTTAGAACATGGAATAAAGTTATTTCTGTTCCTAATCTGTGTGCAGTTAACAGGTTGATTTATTTGATAAATACCACATAAAGGTAAGGCATGGCGTGTAAAATCATGTAGACAGATAGCACTGTTTTTGTTCACACAATATCAAATGTGCATGCATTTAGCCATTTCACAATACTGTATTACACAGACATGACAGAATAAGTTGCATGTCAAAGCATGGTAATGTTGCCATGCTTGGCCTCTCTGCGCTCTCCACAGTAGACTGTGATAAATGAACCCAGTGGTTTGCTGTGTTGAAAGCTCCATTGCACCATGGTCATACTGTAAATCGTTACATTCAAGCATGTAAGGGACTTTGTGTGCCTTCATGAGATGCAAAATGAAATATACTGCAGGTGCCATGAAGTAATGAGTATAAAATACATACATAACTGAATGTCACACCTCAAGAAACCATGCTTGCCAGTGTATCCATTGGAAATGCTTATATCCTTTGTAGAAATGACTGTTACATGACAAAACTCTGGCACTGACATCAAAGTAGAGGTTCAAAAAGAGCAATTTACATGGTATTACATGGTATTTTATGTTGTAATTTCCAATCTTCCGGTCGTTATGATTCTCCTGTTCTTCTGCCTCCCTAGTAAAGGAGCAGCAGAAGTCAGTGAAGATAATGTCAGTGTAGGAGCAGAGGCCAGCCAGCTGAGGAGGCAGAATCAGGGCAAGCTGTGAGGCCCACATGCAGTGAGCTGGAGCCTGAGGAAAATCTCCGCCTGTCCTCGGCCCTCCACATCCCGGCCTGACATGAAGACCCACCATGACAGCCACTACTTGTGGAGCCCTGCAGCGGGCCTTGCTGGGCAGCCACCAGCACACCACCATAAGCCCTGCATGACAGAGGATGGTGAAACTGCCAGCTGACCTCCTGTGTCTCACCAGCCTCGCGTCCCACCATACAGACCGGACCAGAACAAGAGGAGACAAATGATAACGGTGACACTGGAGAGGCACCATATCCCATCACAGCAGCTCTGAAGAAGACCCCAGTGGCAATCGGGGCAAGAGGGCAAGAGTGAATTTACAGCCGAGAGGGAGGGTAAGCATCACCATCAGGCTCAGTGGATGACAGTGGAGGTGGAGGAGTGACAGGTGAGGAGAGAGCATCGCCATCATCACTCACACGGCGGTCAGGAAGGGGGCAATGGGACAGTGAACAGTGGAGGCAGGGGAGGCGAAGATCCCCGGTACAAAGGCACGTTCCTCTAACAGGGATGGGGACAGGAATTCCAGAGATAGTGGTGCCAGTGGAGAGAGGAGGACATCAGACTCATGGATCGAGGGGCGATCCACAGTTGAGGAGAGTCAACAAGAGAAAGACCCATGGTCTGAGTAAAATGATGTAAATCAAATCTACTGCACAGTCAATACACTTCACTCTCAAGTGACTTTGCAGGGCTCATGTATAGTTGTCAAATACAGATCCAGTTTCTTAGACAGCTTTTCATTTTCTTTTAAAATGCTATACAGTCAAGAAAGTAATGGAAGGCCAGTGGTGTTTTTGGCTCTGTGCTCATGTATATTAGATTTGACTTAGCTATTCTCAGTTGTAAAATACATATAAACCGTGTCATGATGAAGAGTAAGCACAAGGCCACATGACTTGAAATTTGTGATAAGAATGCATTTAATGAATAGTCAGTTAAGCAGCCTGTCTCTAGCTACTCCACTGTACAGCCACAACAAAATTACCAAATAGACTGAGTCAAGAAACATCCTCCCTCTGGCATTGATAGTGATCATTCAATGATATGACGAATTAGTTATGAAGAAACAGGCTAAAATTTCTCTTATTAATTTAGTATCTGACACTATATTTTTAATGGCAATATAGGGCAGTAATAGCCACAATCTCTCTCTTGAGTTCATGTTGATGCTATATGTGGTTCTGACATCATTACAGACTGAAATGGCAAAAAAATAGCAGAAGAAACAGCTAAATGCAGAAGCAAGGAAAACAGGAAGCAAAACAACAGCTAAAGCATTCATTTGAATGGCAAAAATTACAGTTAAATGTATGGTGCATTAGATGGAGGCAGAATCACAAACATGTCTTAGAATCAGCATAAAGCAAATAATACACAGCCAAAAGCTGGGCGTTGAAACAGTGCCTTAAATTCAGTGAAAGTCCTAACAGTTCAAATGGAGAGAATTAGGTCTCATTTGTTTGTGCTTGTGAGAAAGCGAGAGAGGAAGCCCAGGAGCTCCCAAAAGAGGGAGCGGAGTTGTTTCACTGCACTTAATGGAGGGCTGAGGGCCCCTCCTCGGGTGCTCAGAGGCCAAGTAGGGATGGGAAAGTAGCGACCTGCGTGAGTTGATCATAAAATATCTAGCAAATTGAGGTATAAATTGTGTGAGAAGAAGATGAAGCAGAAATACTTTGTAAAATACAGAGGGAATAGAAATTCTAGAGTGGATGACATCACTGCTGATATCACCCCTAGCCTCCAATATGCTAAGCATCCACAGTGTCTCAAAATTGGTTAGAAACTAGCATGAAATATAAACTGTGATTATTCAAAAACTGTACAAGATATAAAAATCTGAGAACAGGACACACAGTTGAAATGATGGGACTTGTTTAAAGCCAAATGAGTTTGTCTGGCATAATCACCGAATCAGCGCTGAAGTGAATACTGTTCCATTCATATGAATGGCAACCACAAAGATTTTAAAAATTATAAATAGAAAATCCTAAATGAGGAATGTCTCGAACGAACGCTGATGGCTGGAATAGTTTTGCCGCGGCGTGGAAGAAGACAAAAACCGGCGTTAACGGATGAAGAGGTCATGTGCAATGCTTGTTCGCCAGCCAAACAGGGCTATTTTGAAAAGACTCATATAAATACTGTATATTCTTGAACTACTCCGGCGAAACACATCGCATGGCTAATTGTTCATCGCAGCGAAGATGGCCGCGCGAAGGTGGCTGAGAAATGAGCCAAGGCACATTCCCAGCAGAAGCAGCTTCTCACAGCTTTTGCCAAAGATTTTGGCCTCAGACCTTTCCAGCCCAAATCCAAGAAAGTGTTGGCTGAACTTGATAAGAACTGGGTGTGAAACTATCCATTTCTCCCAGAAAGACATCTGGCGGAATCAAGAGGCAGCAGAGGCAAGGCCATTCTCTCCCATGTTTCCATTCTACTACTCCTCACCGTCAACTGACCTTAATAAATGGCAACACAACCTACAGCTACCAGGGTGGAGTCTGCTGCGATTCAACATCCAGTCTTAGTTCCTAAGAGCACGACCAACACGCAACCCCTGTGCTTTACTTACAGCATGAAATAGCTGCTATGTTATGTTTCGAAAGTGCCTTTTAGGATGGGAAAAATCAGCCGAAGTGAGGATCA
Organism: Lates japonicus; assembly: GCA_033238685.1. Taxonomy (NCBI): domain Eukaryota; kingdom Metazoa; phylum Chordata; class Actinopteri; family Centropomidae; genus Lates; species Lates japonicus. Next base: position 54,077 of record BRZM01001366.1, on the reverse strand, counting down.
TAGTGGACTAATCTACTAATTAAAACGTATATTGGGAAAAAAAAACACACTTATATGTTGTTAATTTTGATTGAGCATGACGAGCTAAGAAAATGACAGAAACCACATCTTTGGGAAAAAAGAGTATTCCGGAGGTCGCATTTTGACCACTGCCCCATCCGCCTACCATGTGGGAGGTGGTGGGAAGTTGGTGATTACATTGTGCTTACTCCATCAGGGCGTCAAGATTTGGGAAAGAGGCTGGTCTATCTACAGTCATTATTTAGGTAAACATCAACTTGTTGAGTCAGCCAAACAAGCCCACAGTGGTGGCAGCATGATCATTGTTACCAAGCAGACATAGCATGAGGATATTATTTGAGAAAAAATACTGCAGGCTAATAAGTATTCCCTATATATTCAAGGTACATCTCTGTCCCAGGGACAGGTGGCGGACTAGAGGAGGAGTCCAGCTAATTTTACCAGCAAGGCCTCAGTCCAACTGGCCTCCCTGACTCCAACTACAGGAGGACTCAGGAGCAATCCAGCAAAAATAAGTTGACAAAGGGCCAACCTCCATCCAAATTCCTCCTGTGATTGCCACCTCCCTCACCTGAGAGACTGCACTTATACACAAAGCTAGCACTTGCTGTACACATAGGCCTCGCCATTTTAAGTCTGTACACATGGTTTAAAGCCTATGGAGTAAATGTACGATACTCATCTGACCAACTTCTTAAGAAGCATTGCGGAGAAGGATTGCAGTACCAGGAAAAGTTGGTTGCAAGGGCTGTACTTTAGACTTTAATTAATCCGCGGGTGTGGCTTGCTGCACATGCGTAAGTAGAAACCAATCAGAGGCGCAGTGGCCTTTCCCCAGAAAGACATGCACTTATACCTTGGGTGGATCACTAAAATGCTGGATATATTGCCTACCAGCTGAACTCTTCTGGTCAGGCCACGTATGGCTACATTTGGGGCCCGCTGGCACTGCACATGTAGTTCAGTATCACATCTTCAAATGTACAATGTGTAATGTGTCCTCAGTTATAGAGGACATGAAAAGAGCTACCCATGACGATGGGTAAATGCCTAAAAATACAAGGCAGCGGTTTATTTATTTTCTATCTTTTGTGGCGTTTGTGAAGTTGGCGCAGCGGGGCCTCGTGTGTAATGGCAGCATGTATCTTGATAAAAAAAATAAGTAAGCACTGGTTCAACTGACTTAGACCAGATTTGTTGACATTTTATGCTGCCGCCAAGAGATATTAACAATGCGCCAACATTGCCCTGACTACACCTTGAACCACAGGGCCCATGGACTAGATGACATGAATGCCGCTTAAAATACGCGGCGCTGATGGGAAGATGATAACTGTCAGTCTGAAACTTAGTAAAAGGACTTAAGCTCTGGCTTCCCACTCCTAACACCGGGTGAGACACAGGGCCCTGATGCAGGCCACTTAGATTATATGCAGCCAGGAGGGTCCTGACTGCATGTGAACCAGGGAGATTCCCAGAGGCAACTGTGCATCCAGCCTTTTAAAGGTCCTGCCTGACTGGCAAA
>BRZM01001366.1:0-10901 GCA_033238685.1 Lates japonicus | reverse complement strand
CGGGGCAAGTCGAGCAGTTGTTACAGTTCCCCATATTCAGCAGTAGCAGGCGGCTTCTTCAGCAGCCAGCATTGACCCCAACTGGCCAGCGATTCCTGCCTCCACCCCAGCGCAGAAGACAGCCAGCAGTAACCCTCCGTTTCCGCCTCATTCACACCAGATTTTCAGTCTTCAGCAGCAATTCCAATTACCGCCCTTCACGTCTTTCACCAAAGTCACCTGAGTCACCGTCATCTTCACAGCAAGAGAAAACACGAATTCACGGCCGTCAGGACCGGTCAGCCCACGATTACCGCATCTCCGCAGATCAATCTAAACGGTCGCGAGAACGCACTAAACGCACAACGATCATCAACATCACCGTGAAATGCAGCCTGCCGCCAGTGAGCTGCCCGCTCAGCCCAACCAGACGACAGCTGCTTCCTCCACGCCAGCAGAGTCGCACAGCGTACGGTTCACCACACCACGGTTAAACCCCACAAACAACGAACAAAAACAAACACAATATTAAGCGATCAAAGAAAGCCAAGAGATGAAAACACTATGAGAAATGCATCACAGCTCTGTGCAGGCTGGTTATTAAAGGAAAAATGAACTGGCTCACGCCGTTTATCGCAGACAGCGGAGTCTCGCACATCTGCGGAATCACATTTACAGTGGCTTGCAGTGGCCTGACATCTTCATACTTTCGTACTTCATCAGGCCCCACATTCAATTGCAAATCGATCAACCGTTACCTGCCCACCACTCATCAGTAACCACACGACAAAGAAAACACCCTGAATCTTATAAAATCAGAAATCCGAACCATACTCACCAGCGACCAGATGTGACTGCGGCCCACATTCAGGTCTTCGCCGAGATAAAAGATCAAACTGCGGGCCTGAGGTGGCTCAGCTCAGCATTGAGCCCAGCAGAAGCAGCGCCCTGCGCTGACCGACGGGCCGCCGGCACATCAGTTCACTGACTCCCCGACAATAATATCAGCGTCGCGCCCTTTGGCATTACGGTTTGTGGGTGGGTAACCAATTGCGCTCATCTCTTCAGCCGATGCCAGCACATTTTCGCTCGTTGGCCAGCGACCAGCGGGCAGGCACCATCAGATCATCTGCAGCAGTTCGATGGTCGATACCCGGAACAGCAGCGTTCGGCGCCGGCCTCGACACGCCATCTTAGCTGCTACCGTTTTCCATCACCTGTGCCTGACAGCGAGGTTCGTGTTGGCATCGCACAGCCTCAGCATAACAGCACACAGCGCAATTACAGGCACAGGTTTGCGTTATTTTCACTTCGGTATCATTTGATAAGCCGATACCCGATTGCTTCCCTCATGACTCTGCGCACGGTTGCTCCCTGGTTCATTCAGTGTGAAACCAACATTACACAATAAGCTGCACAGTTGCTGCGCCATTGCGGGTCACCGATACACGCCCCGCGAGTATTATTTTCGGGGTCGAAATGGCGATTAAACAGTAAACAAGCCTGTTTGCAAACATTTCGTTCAAGAACCTTCTTCAGTTACGATAGGGTTTCGAGACCACAACACATCAGCATATTGTCATTTGCTAATGTGCATATTCGTGAAGAGCTTCGCTCATCTGGTCACAGGGTCAGCGGTTCATTTCGAAGAGCTCACGACGCCCTCCGATTTTTGATCGACGTCCCCGAGCTGGAACAATCACCGCTCAACAAAGAGGCCGATCATCAAATACCAAACCTTATTAGCCCCTTCTCCCCGTGAGTTTAAGGTGACCGCAGACGCACGACACAATACTGCGTTCGTCATTCTTCCTCTGCAGCAGTGCAGGCCAACCGCCATTCCGCCGGCCCGCGACGTCATCAACATTGTTCAGAAACGGTGAGTTACCGCGCACCGAAAATGGCGTGGGCGTTTATATCAGCACGCGACACTGAAATGGGTGCAATGCCTGATTTATGCACTCGAACACCGCCGACCAGCTGCTGTTAACGACTACGAATTAACCACTGTCGGTTGCGCCGAACACAGCGCAATTTCGCATTTGTTAACACAAAGGGTTCCCCGAGCCCGATCTCCACTGTGGAATAAACCCATAGCCACCCCTTTATACACAAGACAAACACCATCAAACACGAAGAAATAAGCCTCAATGATCGAGAGAAGGTCATTCCAGTTTAATCTAGTAAACAGGGAGTGATGTCAGCAAACATCCTCGTAGCGCTCAGATCAGTCGATGAGGTTCGACGAAAGAACTGAATGAGCCCCAGAAACCACGCCTTGTTCACACTTCGATCAGACGGCATCAGCCGTTGTTGCCGGAAATATTTAAGGCATTTGCTTACCTTTTGTTATGCTCTTTATTACCAATGTAATGAGCTTAAGATGTTGATGAACCTGACCATCAAACGCGTATACACCAGAAGCAATCATGAGTCGTTCAGTCCAGAGACGCAACAACAAAACAATATTTCAATACAAAATCGCCGCTGACTGTTAATAGACAGGCCGATCAGCTGGTTTTAACCAAATAAAACCTTCCTTATGCTCATTCAACTGTTATTATTTCGTCTTATTTCAGATGCCGCGAAGGTCAGTCCGCGCACGTTAAGATTACGTTGCGGTCGCTGTTCATGATGTCCCGTCACGGCATTGCCGATAAACCCGCCTGGCACGCGCTTGACCGCCATTGCGCCTGCTGTGCCTCCTTCATTCATCGTGGTTTTACCGCAGCCGGAGATTTCGTCAACGCCAGCTCAACTCACGACACAACACACCAAACATTTCATCAGCGTTATGATAGTGTTAGCGTTGGCTGGTCACCATCGTCGTCATTATGCCTTCGCTGCAATAGTAATTCGTCACTATTGCTGGTCATTGCTGTCATTGGTCATTGTCATTTGGCTCTTGACTCAGTCTGTGTAGTCTGAAAGTGTGCTGTCTCTTCTCACCTCATGCCTCATCTTCTCTCGCACCAGTTCGTCGGTCGCAGGTCATCTGGTTCCAGCCCTGCTCTGCGTTTCTGCCTTTCAAAGAGTTTTTCACAGTCGCCAGTGCTCACAGGATCTGTTGCTTTCCGTACCTTTATAAGACAAAGAGTACGTTCAGGACCCGTTTGGCCAGTGCCCCAGATAACTTCGCCGTGAACTGGCGCTACAAATGTAACCCCTGACTTCGATTCTCGACATCAGGAGCACTTCCGAACGCCGGTGAGTGATGGCGAGCCGATTTGGTCAGTTGTTATCCGCTGGCTGGCGACCTTGCTTTCAGGGCACTCAACCCGCCTCATCACCCCGACATTTTCTCGCAGCAGTCACTGCCGAGTCTGCCGAAATCTCGCCTGATCCCCGTTTTGAAGATGACCACCGTCATCGCGCACCATCCCCAGGCATCCGTCTTCTGTCCCGCAGGTTTCACAGCCATCCCTGCTGTCCGTAGCTTTTCATGCCAGAACCCTTGCTATTTGTCGCCAGTTTTCCACCGGCAGCTGAACATCAATACGCCCGCCTGAGAGCGAACGATCGCCGTGTCCCAGCCCAGGTTTCAGGCTGCACATCAACGCGATTCTCATAAAACGATAGAGGCAGAAACCATATCACCCCTGCTTAATTTAATATACATCACAGATCAAACGATTGTCTGGAGGTCAGCATCGATTACAGCCGACACGAAACCAGTAATATCAGCATTACGATTCAGCAGTCTAGCTTCAGTCTCATTTTATTGATCGATCAGCCATAACACACATCATCGGTGACGAAGCAACAACACAGATCATCTCGAAACGTCGTTTCAGCCGAGAACCCATTCATTTCAGACGTTGCCAGTCACGCATCACCCACCCGCAGTCAACGCTGAAACTGCTGGTCACCCTTCAACGGCAACACCTCAGCGTCAGGCCTTCAGCAGTGAGCGGCTCATCGCCATCATTAAAACCTCGCTCGCAGTCAACCCCACGACAAACAGCCAGCAGTGCCGATCTGGCCAGGCCCTCAGCATTCTGCCTGACTCAGCATTCGTGGATGATCCAGGTCAACACGTCCGGCGGAGGCCCCGCCCCGCAACTCCACAGAGTTCCGCGATCTGCCAGCCGGTGCCCATCACAGTGAGCCAGAGATCCCGATGTCCGTTCAACAGTTCAGAGTTGTTTTGTTAGTGAGTGAGGGGACTTATGTAATATCAGGCAGAGATTCAGGGTACCGAATCAGATCCCAATCTGATTCAGTACCTGTGAGATCTGCCTGATATTGCATAGGTCCCCCTCATACTGGCAAAACAGCTCTGACCTGTTGGGGCTTGGACATGGGATCTCTGAAGATCTCCTGTAGTGTCTGACACCGGGACATTGGCAGCAGATCCTTTGGGTCCTGTGGGTTGCAGGATGGGGCCTCCATGGATCTGTCTTGTTCTGGATCATCCCACAGATGCTGGGTCAGATTGGGATCTGGGGAGTCTGGAGGCCAGGTCAACACCTTTGGCTCTTTGTCGTGTTCCTAGAGACATTTCTGAGCAGGTTTTGTGGTGCGGTGGGAACATTATCCTGCTGGGGGAGGCCCCTGACACTGGGGAGTGTTGTTGCCATTGGAGGGGTGTGTGCTTGGTTTGTGACAATATTTAGGTGGGTGGTACGTGACAAAGTAACATCTAAATGAATGTCAGGTTCCTCAGCAGAACATTGTGTTATAACGAGATGATCTATGTTATTTACTTCATCCACCAGTGGTCATAATGTTATGGCTGATCGGTGTAAAAATAAAGACTGAGGGCTAGATTTACTTTGGGGTCATAGTCTGTGTGTATAAAGAGACAGATTTACTAAGACAGTGTGGTCAGCTGCTAATCCAAGTACTGACCTCCAGACTGTCAGACGAGTCTGTGATGTATATTAAAAAATTAAGCAGAATTTGATATAGACTGCACTGCCTCCATTTATAGACTTTTATTGAAATGTAGTGATGTATCTGTACATACAAAAAAAACCCTGAGCTCCACAGACACAGCAGTGTTGCTCTCAAATAAAACATATTAGGTATTCAGCTTCACCATTAGAAAACTGGCAGTAACAAATGTCATATAAGGAATTCTAACATAAATGAAAAAGCTACAGACAACAAAGTTAGCTGTAAATTACCACAGGACTTAGAAAGATAGAGCGTTTTCTGTGGGATGATGGTGCACATTGACTTGACAGATCTTCACATCTCTAAAAAGCAAAAGTCAGAGCAAAGTTTCAACCAGACGATACTTGGATAAACTCAACAGATAAATGGTAACTTTCTCTCTTGAAAAAATATCAAAATTTGATAAAGGGTTAGGTTAGGTACCTAAGCAAAAAAATTCTGTATAACGTTGCTGCTTGTCCAAATCAATGCCATCACTCCCACCAGCATTCCAGAGTGCCTCTGGTGTCAAAGTCAAAGTCAAATTTTATTTATATAGCGCCAATTCACAACAGAAGTTATCTCGAGGCACTGTACATATAGAGCAGGTCTAGACCGTACTCTTTATCTTATAAAATTTACAGAGAGAACCCCAACAGATCCTACCATGAGCAGCACTAGGCACTGTGGCAAGGAAAACTTCCTTTAAGAGGAAGGGTGAAACCCCGAGCAGAACCGACTCACAGGAGGCCATCTGCCCTAACAAAGTTGGGTTTATTATATAGAGGGGTGGGGGAATGGGGCAGGAGAAAGACAACACTGCAGATACAGAACTAAGTCAAAACAAATATAGTAGTAGTAGTAATATTAATAATAATAATAATAGTAATAATTACTATTACAGCTAAAGGAATAATAATGACGAACAGTGAAACATTAATAGCACTAACACTATCACTTAACACTAGTAAATGTTTAATTATTGTTGCATCAAGGGGCTGAGCTGGATCATTGAGCAGCAGGAACCTCCAGCCCGGAGGCAGAACCTCAAGAAAAGAGACAGTAGAAAAGAGAGAGAGAGAAGCACAGCCCAAGCAATTAATGTGCTTGAGGAAGAAACACAATAAAGTTAGAGTGGATGAAAATGGTTATTAAGACAGTTTATAGTAATCTCATCGCAGGACATCATGCGGACAAATATCAACTATTAATCTTAACTGATGCATCGAGACCGGACCCAACTCCGTCAAGGAAAGTGGTGGTATCCTGAAATAGGAACCGTGAATAATATGCTATTGAAAGTTAAGGCACAGCGATAGCCTTTTTAGTTTGGATTTAAAGGCCCCAACTGAGCCAGCCCTGCCCGGTCATGGGTAGAATAGATGGTTGGCCTGACCACCACAGGATTACTTGAGGGTAATATATGATTTGTTTGATAATGGTTTGTCATACGAGTAAGCAGCATTAGGTTTATTTGACCAATAGGTAATTTACCATCCTGATCTTATGGAGACCTTGTCAAATGAAAGGGTGCTAAGTCAAAGGCAGCTGGACTTGCTAGAGTCATTTCAGTTCTCATCTGAAAAGCCTCATCAGTTCTGACTGGTGTGAAGTCCCAGGCCTTTAATCTCTTTGAGGATGTTTGTACTTGTGTTAGAAATCACTCCCTGTTTACTAGATTAAACTAAATTGTCTTATTTCATATATCATTCGTGTACATTTTGAGGCTTAATTTTATTTCATGTTTTTGTGCTGAATTGTTTATCTTGTGCTTTATAAAGTGCTTTATAAAGTTTATTATTCCCCACAGTGGAATCAAAAAAGACTCAGGGTTCCATACTGTATGTTGTAAATGCAGAAATTGCGCTGTGATTTTCAGCACAACCAGTGAGAGTGGTTGAAGTCACATGTGGATCATTTAGCCTCTTAGTAGTCATGTGAGAGTATTCAGAGTCACATAAATCATAAGAACGACACACCGACAGTGTCACGTGCCACATAAATATAAAGCACCCACACCCATCATTTTCAGTGTGAGCTTGCACCCCGGTGCTCCTCGTTTCCTGAATGATGTTGATATTGATCGATTTGTGCATTTAAAGTGCATTCCTTTCGCAGCCCATTTGGAATAGCGGTTGTACTACTTTCACTGCAGAGGAAAAGTGTGGGCTTGCACCCCAGTGGCACCTTGACATGTCAATGCAATCTGCAGTCAATGTTTGCTACACCTTAAACTCACAGGGAAGGAATGTCAGGACATCTTTGTAAGTGGCTGATGAGTGATGTCATCAACCCCCCTCTTTGTTGAGCAGTGGTTATTCCAGCAAATGCCAGGGACTCCCCACCAGTCAGTCAAAAATGAGGAGGTTTTTCACGTCTGGTGAAACATCTTCAAGAAATGAAAGACCACTTGCCTTTGGTATCCTGTGATATGGATGACTGAAAATCTTCACAGATATGCACATTATACAAATAATGTAACAATATACTCAATGTAACATGGTCTCAAAAGAGCCCTATCATGCTAGAAGAGGTTCTTGAACAGAAATGTTTTAAATGGGCTTGATTTTACTGTTTAATTCACCATTTCATTTGAAAATAATACTCACAGGACCGTGTGTATCAGTTATTTTACAATAGCTGTATAGCTTGTGCAACTATTGTATAGTAATTTAAGGTTTCACCCAAACCGCTAAATTGTGCTCACACACTGGATGGATACAGAACTAACATACATTAGCACTAAGTCGTAAGGAATGAAAATGATCAGATTTTATCAACTTATCAAATGAAGTTCCATTTGGGGGTCTGCAGAGTGAAAATGTAAACCTGTTACCTATAAAATTTGCACTGTATTATTACTATTATGCTGAGCTGTCACTGATATAACACACAGGCCATCTCATGATCACAACATCAAGGCATCATCCTCCTGGGTGATGGAGAAACCCAAGGAGGTGCCCCAAGCTAAGACTAAAAGAAGCATGTCCAGAGGCCCATCAGAAGACACACCAGACACTGCTATTATTCAGGTATTGTCCGACACATGGTGTGTATGTGAGACTGTACAGATGATCTGATCGTGTTGTATGGTTTTTACCTGCCCTTTAGTTTTTCACTGTGGCTTTAATTTGAAAAAGTATGGTATAACATCAGCTGAAGAGGAGATGGAGAACAGTTAGTTTACCCCACCCCCACAAACCAATAATGCTAAAGGGCATTTGTGTGTGTGTGTGTATGTCCAGGAGTCAGTGGAGCTGAGGAAGATGGAGACCAGTGCCAGCAGCACAATCCCAGTCCCTGGTACCGGTCTAGAGAACCAGGGCAGAGCTGCTTCTATGCCTCGACTCAATGCTGAGCTGCAGGTAACACCTCAAACCTGGTTTGAGTCTCTTTTGTCTGACGAAATCTGAATATTATTTTTAGTCACATGCTAGTCATTTCAATATTATATTGAAATATAGTTTCAGTTTCATGATTTTATAAAAAATTCCAAAGACATGTTTTCACTTTGTCATTATGAGTTACTGAGTAGGTGGGTGGGCAAATGGCAGTTTGATCAATTTACAATTGAATATAGAATACAATTAAGAGTGCAAAAAGTGAAGGTGTCAGAATACTTTCTGAAGCCCTTGTAAAATGTATGATTCCACAGATGCATGCAGGTCACTGAATAATGCTGCATTAAAAGAGTAACAGTAATTAGTTCATTTTTCCTTTCATTTGTACTCAACTATATATTACAGAAACTGTAGTACATTTCCTCATAGTGTTTTTTCATCTCACTTTGTCTTGAAACTCTTTGTCAACTTGTGATACTTTAGTTTGCTGTGTTTTTTTTGTTTGTTTGTTTGTTTGTGGGGTTTTTTTTGTAATAGTGTAGTGAACCATCACATAGTACATTTCTGCTGAAAAAGCATGGAGGAGCTTGGACTATTCATCTGGTTAAGGCTGAAAAAACGAACCTTTCACTATATCGTAAGAAATATAATAAGCTCCTCATTTCCTGAGTGATGTTGATATTGATCGATTTGTGCATTTAAAGTGCATTCCTTTCACAACCCATTTGGAATAGCGGTTGTTGATCCTACTTTCACTGCAGAGGAGAAGTCTACAGTAATCTGTGTTGTACAGTAATCCTGGCAGGCTGCCAGCTATTTGTTCAGTATTGTTTTTCTCTTGCTGCCAACTGAAAAGATGGTAGTGGCTCCAAATGGCTTTGGGCCCAAGATACATGAGAAAGGCAGTAATTTGGTTACTGCAGAACTGAAAGAATCTGGAGTAATAATGAATGGATGTAAAGAACAGAAGCAGGAGGTTGCCTTGCTGACTTGCTGTCTTATTTTTCTCACCTTTTGGAACAGAGGGCAGGAAATCCTTTAGCCAGTTAAATTCAATACTGGCCTTTTGGAAATTGCCTGCTACTGCTGGAGTATGATGGGAACTGTACTATGCAACCTTGGGGCCTCCAGTCCTTTTACCTGTCACTCTTGCTATTGCTTTTCTTTTGCTGAATTTGAGCTTAGCTTTGCTAGGATCAGGAGATGACATCTGTTAAGGCCTGCTCTGCTCTTTAAGATCCTTCTTTGTGCTGTGGTGACATTGGAAGCCTCAGTCTCTCAGTCAGTCTGGTCAAAGTGAAGTCTCACAAAAAGGAAAGCCCTCATATATTTCCTTTAACCCAGGTGATATTGGACATTAGAATCTGATTTAGCAGTTTCATCACCTTTCAATCACAGTGTAAAGGTACAGTGTTTCTAGGTAATGCAATCAAATCATTTTTACTCCATGACATGTAGTTACTTTGCAGATTTTACATGCTAGATGCAAGTAATTCAGGAAATATGATGCATATTTTGAGTTTATGTGACCAATTTCCAAAAACTTCAACATAGCAGTATTTTGCTTGTTTATTTACTTTTTTACTTATCAGTAATGTAACACTCTGAAAAGGGCCATTATTCACAATACATTCACAGTACGTTTACTATTGCTGGTGAAGTACATTTTGCTGCTGCTTTTACTGCTACTGCTACTTTTTGCTCTGTGCCAAAATTTTAAATACAGGCCCATTATTTGAGAAAGTATTTTAAAATAATGAATGTGCTGCTTAGACTTAAAGCCATTGTGTGTAACATCTGAAAATTTCTGCCTTTGGCACCTATCAGTCATAGTACCAAAAAAGACAGTTTGGCAGATAGCAATACTTGCCACTACTGTCTCTGTCTAAATACCTACAGACAATAAGTTTTCAACAGGATCGAAACATTTTTCAGCAAAAGGGCTTCATATAGAGGTTAAGATAAAGAGGTTAATACAAAGAATTGTATCAGATGGATTTCAGTAAAAGATTTGAACACTGTTATCACCACAAACTGTAGCTGCTACAAATCTTGCTTAATATTCCTCATCTCTTTCTCTGATGTTCTTTCCATTTCTCTCCTGCAAAACAGCGGGGCCACTCACGCCACTCTCCAGGGATCCATCTAGCTGTACGTATATGCTGTCACACAACTTGTATATACTTGTTTGTGGTTTGACCTTGTGCGCATTTATCTGGTCTAGCAGGGTGAACTCTTAAATCCACAGGTAAGATCAAATCCAAATACACTGTCATTGTAATGCAAGATGTCAAAAAATAACAGGGACTCACATGGGGTAACATCACCTTACAACTAGGTGCTGTGTTATTCTGGATAATGAGCCTGATATGTGTATGGCCCCATACCTTAAAGACCCTCTGAGTAGCATTTGAAAACTTCCAGCTTTTCTGCTACTATCAGAGAAACATTTTTAACTGAATTTGTTCTTACCAGTATATGTCATTACGTAGTATATTTTGTATACAGAGTGTATAAAAGCAATGTACCAAGGTTTAAATCAGTCAACACAGTATGTTTGTAGGCAGTGTATTTCCATCTGCTGTCATCATTCATACAGTTTAGGGTACAATGATACAGGACAGCAGGTACGTGCTGGCCAGGTGTTCCCACTGCTGTAGTCTTTATATGAAGCTGACAAAAGCTTTTTCAGTCCTTTTGCTG
>BRZM01001365.1:51372-69952 GCA_033238685.1 Lates japonicus | reverse complement strand
TATGGTTAGGGTTTTGTCTCCAGGAAATGAATGTAAGTCTATGTAAATTCCCCAAAAGTGACTGAAGTAAATGAGTGTGTGAGTGTATGTGGTGGGGGGGATGGGTTGATATGACAGAGGGGGGCCAACAGAGGTAATGGGGTTAACAGGGAAGTGGGCATTGGCTGTTGGGTGGGGGTTAAGGCTACGTGGAAAGGGCTGGGGTAAGATTGGGGTGAGGGTTTAAGTTGAGGGCAGAGGGGCAAGAGAGGGGAGAAGGTGTGTGTGTGTGTGTGTGTGCGTGTGTGTGTGTGTGTGTGTGAGGGTTTAAGTGGAGGACAGACAAGAGACTGCCTGTGTGTTTCTGTCCTCTGAACAACCTCCTCTGCTCCTACACATGAATGAGAGGCGCCCACGTTGTTGGCATGTGTTACAGGTGGGAGCCTTTGTATGTGTAGCTAAATGATAAATGAAAATTGTTTTCACGCTAAGGTACCATTTCAGCTTGTCTGACTCAAATTCAGAGTTGACCAGTGTCTTTGCTAATAATGGGCATTACTTGGAATATGTTAAGATAGACTGTATAATGGTGACCTATAGAGTTTTCTTGTAAACAATCAAAAGTTCTGTTTATATTCATTGTTTCAAAAATGAATTGTGTGTGTCCCTGAGCTGTAACACATTAAATGCATTTCAAAACATGTGCAAAGCTTATATTAGAATTCTGGATCCTCTCTCCTTTTTTCAGTTTGCTGTACTTAAAGGGGGAAAATTCAGCAAAATGACTTTACAGCATTTAACATCATGTAGCTAAATCAAAACACCAGTTTTGCAAATGAAGATCATTTACCACTTTAGCAAGTGCTGTTTCAGTAGAGTAATGGGATCTTTGGAGATTTTAGCTGGCAGGGGGTCAAGGAGGCACGTAGTGGGTTTAGAAGCCAATACCAGCTTAGACAATAATTCAAGAGATACAATTTCAAAATGGAGAGGGAGGCTGATTTTGTATCACATCTATTTTACTGCAGAAAAATTCTAGAAAATCATGAGCTGTGTAGGGCAAGCAGCTGAGAGGTGACTGCTTTTTGTTATTGATTCAGTTTGAGACATATGCAGTATAGAGTGCATACGTATATTTCAGCAAGCACATTTGTGTTCCATTCTCATGCAGGCCTGCTTCAGAGTATGTGTTTACTCTGTGAACCAGGGCATAGACGTCTTTGACCATCTAGTTTTGGTGATAAGAGGTGCAACTGAATTTAGGAGACTAGACAGAGCTGTGTTGAAGTCACTGATACAGTTTTCAACAGGGTGTGTCTTTGCAGTGGAATGGGTCAAGACCACTGGTAATCACTCAGTAAGAGCAGTTAAAGGGACCAATGTGTCAAGTGGTAAATAGACTTGTAAGGAGGACAGGCTAGTGTTGCATCAAATTTGATAAGTGGTTGGAGATAACAGAGGTGACAGGAGAGATAGTCAGATTAGACATTAGACATCCCTTGAGAAAGAATCAGGTCAAGAGTGTAAACACTACAATGAGTAGGTTCATGTACAGACTGGTTGAACCCAAAATTATCAATAAGTGCCAGAAAGGCTTTACTCAGAGGGTTGCAGGTCTTATTTAGATTCATGCTGAAGTCACCCATAATTAGAATGTCATCAGTGGATGTAACAAGACCTGAGATAAATTCTCCAAATTCTTCTAAAAGATTGTGAATGGGGCTAGGAGGTCTAAAGAGTACTACAAGGTAGGGCGGAGTACCACAAGCTGATGGAGACAGTTTTAATACCACAGCCTCAAACAAATTAAAAGTGACATCAACAATAGAGGTAAAACTGAAAACAGACTTATAGGTTAACATCACACCCCCACCTTGTTTAGTAGCCTGAGAAACATGTGCATTGGTATACTCAGGTGGGGAAGCTTTATTTAATGGTAAGAAAATATTTGGTTTAAGCCATGTTTCACATAAACTACTCATATCCCAGTTATGTTGAAGAATCCAGATACTGATCAGTAGGGCTTTAGTAGATGGAGATCTAATATTCATAAATTGAGGGTCTTGTTGAGGCTAGAGTGAAAAGCTACTGATAGATGAGGTATTTATTGGGATGAGACATCTAGTATTTTTATTAGAATTTCAGCTTGATGGTTACTGTTGTGAGGATGAGACTTCCCCAGTGCAGCTATGGCGGCCCAAGTCATAAAACTGAGAAGAGAAAGGTGCTAGTATCATCTTGCTGGTATAGCTGCTCATTTGCAACCACAGTATAACTGAACTAATTTAGAATTCAAATAAGGGGAGGAAGCAGGATGAGATAAAACTCCAGTGATCCTAGTTTGTAAATGTAAATGTTTGATTCCCCAGAAGTCTGGGCATTGGTCTTCAGTCAGTTCACATCGTAAACACTGCCAGCACATATATCTACACATTCAAACACACACACACGCACACACACCACACACACCTGCCACAGCCCCTCACACCTGCAGTGCTGGGCTAGTAGCCATGGAACAGACTGTCGGTTTCACGCTACACAACACTTTACCGGAACATTCTGCAGGAATCTAACTCCAGCTGGTGGAAATGCCAGGGAGGACAGGTTTGGCAGAGTGTGTGTAGGTCTTTCTCTTTGAGTGTGTGTGAGAGAGAGACGGAAGATTTGTAATTGAGAACATATGCATGTGTTGCAAGGCTTGATGAGTCTGCTGTGAATGTGTTTGACAGTCAGACAGAAAATGGGGAAGAGAGTGTGTGTAGCTCATATCTCAGATGGATGAGATTTTGATTTGAGAGTACACGATCACTTAAAGGTGAAATGAAAGATGAGTAAGACCATTTTAGCCTTGATCTGAACATCAGATTTGCAAGATCTACCTGCATAGTGCCTGAGTGCTTGCATAGTTAATACATTTTCAAGGGAAAGACTCGTTCATTAAGGTGAGCTAGAAAACTGAACTGCATACCACATAAGCTTTATCTCAGCTTGCACATATAAAGCTCCCCTGTTGGGTTTTCCTGTAAATGAACAAAGTTTACATTCAATGTTTCCAAACTCAACACACTGTGTGTGTCCTTGGGGTCTAACAAACACACTAAATGTGTTTTCTTCCTCATAAAACCCTTGCAAAGCCGATTCTTAAAGCAACAAAATGTAACCTTGATGATCAACAGCACCTCTGCAGCCACAAGGGGTGATTAATTCTGTTGGGCTCCATGACAAGCAGTTAAGAGGTTTTCATGTACAGAAAACTTGACCGGAGTTCCGACTGCGTAGTCCAACTGACTGGACTGAAACACGGCTGCGTCTACAACAGTGTATGTTACCCATGATCCCCAGTTTCAGGAGAAGGAAGTGCTGTCGCTGTAACAAACAGTGTTGAAAAGACTGAGGAAGTCATGCTTTAGCCATGTCTCTGGTCAAGCTGTTGTTACAGGAGGACTGAAATGAAGTTGTGTGCCAGACCTTTGGCTGCTTTGCCAAGCGGCCTGGAAGTCAACAGGCACCAGTGCATGGCAGGGTGAGGCACCTGCTGACAGGGGGCAACCCTGCTCAGCTCCAGAGGCAGAAATACCTGCAGAAAGAGACAGAAGAGGAGAGAGAGACGGAAGAGCACAATACTACGGGAAAGGGAAGATATTTAGTTAGTAACATGTATTTATGGGATATGTATCCATACTGGAAAGAGAGAGGGAGAGAGAGAAGGAGAGAGAGAGAGAGAGAGAAGCTCAGTGCATCATGGGAGATCTCCCAGCAGTCTAAGGCCTATAGCAGCATAACTAAGGGATGGTTCAAGCCTGAGCCAACCCTAACTATAAGCTTTATCAAAGAGGAAAGTTTTAAGCTGACTCTTAAAGGTACAGAGGGTGTCTGCCTCCCGGTTCCACAGTAGAGGAGACTGATAACTGAAGGCTCTGCCTCCCATTCTACTCTTGGAAACTCTGGGAACCACCAGTAAACCAGCATTCTGGGAGCGCAGTGTCCTAGTGGGATTGTAGGGGACTATGAGATCTTTAAGGTAAAATGGAGCCTGACCATTAAGGGCTTTGTAAGTGAGGAGGAGGATTTTGAATTCTATTCTGGATTTGACTGGGAGCCAATGTAGAGAGGATAAAAATGCAAATTTATGACAGAGGTCCTTATATACAAATGCAAAACACGAGAGAGACAGGCACACAGCCTAGACACTCTTGTGCTTGAGGGACAACAAACAAAAACAAACAAACAAACAAACAAACAAACAAACAAACAGGTAGATGCAGTGGTTTTCAGTTTACAGTAATCTCATTAGCAGGACCACGTGGATTATTCTGTACATACTAGGTTTACTTGATTGATTGACACTAAAACTGACCCTGCTGGCAGGAGAGTGGTAATAGGAACACGGGATGAAGTAAATAAAAAATAAGCCACTAACTGAAAGTTAGGGCATAAAGATGAGGTTAAGTTTGCCTTTAAAGGCACCATCAGACTCAGTAGAGAGGATGGTTCAGAGGAGCTGAGCACGATAGGAAAAGACCCTGCAGCCTGTAGACTTCTAATTAACTCTGAGGACAGACAGGATGCCTGCATTCTGGGAGTGAAGAGCATGGAATGGAATATAAGGTTTAACAAGATCAGGGAGATATGAAGGGGCAATCCCATTCAGGTAACATGGATAGCTTAGCCTGCATTACTTTCTCACAGCATTGTGTCCTTGGTTTTTTCCTTTTTTCATAGTGTTCTTCTTTCCACCATAACCCTCAAATTGGAAGCTGGATAAACACATTCATCTTCTGGATTAAAATGCAAATCACAAGGTGCTCTACTGTCACTGGAGTGTACACTACCTATTTAATATACAAACAAATAGGTGCTGGACATTGCAGAAATGGTCATTGTTGGGGGGGATACAAAATACTGGTAATTTAAAACATAAAAAGCCACAGACCAAATTTATCCCTCCACTACTACATTTCCAGACATGATAAAGTAAAAACAACCAGGACCAACAATAACTGCTCACCAAAACCAGTTAAAGTTTATGGACATCTGTGTCGAGTAACACCAGTGTTGCCAGGACAGGCTAGTATACCTTCAAAGTTGATGAGAAAGTTGTCCAACATAGTATATTTGACTGGGGAAGACAATCAGATCAGAAACCACTATTCCATGGGATATAATCAAGTCAAGGGTGTTAGCAATGCAATGTCTAGGGCAGATCAGAATTATGTTAAGGTTACACCACATCCAGCTTACTTTAATGTCTGACCAAAACCACAATCTTTCACTGACCTTTAGAGCCTTTTTGTTTAAACCAACCACACTCACCCAAGACTGAGGATGTGAACCCTGTCTCTGCTGTCCAAGTCCCACACAAATGTTTGATTAAGCATCAAGTTCTGATATTAGAAAACTCAATGTATGGTAATATCATTATCAATATTCTTAATCTGCTTGTCCAACACTTTGAAAGTAAATGACTCTTTACATTCAAACCAGATGTGTCATTTTGTTTATGAGTGCACTATATCATCAAGTGGAAATATGCTTCTTTCTTTTTTTTATACATATACCTATAGCTCAAGCTGGAACAGAAAACAAGAGGCACAGAGAAAGTGGTGTGTCTCCTTGCACCCTGTGTTACCCTGGATGAACTGCTGCTGAACTCTGCATGACTGTGGTCATGAAAAAGTCACACGTACATAACAATCACACACACACACACACACACACATACAAATACACACACAGTGAATGACTGTGGTCATGAAAAAGGCAGATGTTCCAGTAAGGGAACCCCAGAACATGAACACGCATGCCTGTGTGTGTGTGTGTGTGTGTGTGTGTGTGTGTGTGTGTGTGTGTGTGTGTGTGTGTGTGTGTGTGTGCACGTGTGACTTTTTCATGACCACAGTCATGCAGAGTTCAGCAGCAGTTCATCCAGGGTAACACAGGGTGCAAGGAGACACACCACTTTCTCTGTGCCTCTTGTTTTCTGTTCCAGCTTGAGCTATAGGTATATGTATAAAAAAAAGAAAGAAGCATATTTCCACTTGATGATATAGTGCACTCATAAACAAAATGACACATCTGGTTTGAATGTAAAGAGTCATTTACTTTCAAAGTGTTGGACAAGCAGATTAAGAATATTGATAATGATATTACCATACATTGAGTTTTCTAATATCAGAACTTGATGCTTAATCAAACATTTGTGTGGGACTTGGACAGCAGAGACAGGGTTCACATCCTCAGTCTTGGGTGAGTGTGGTTGGTTTAAACAAAAAGGCTCTAAAGGTCAGTGAAAGATTGTGGTTTTGGTCAGACATTAAAGTAAGCTGGATGTGGTGTAACCTTAACATAATTCTGATCTGCCCTAGACATTGCATTGCTAACACCCTTGACTTGATTATATCCCATGGAATAGTGGTTTCTGATCTGATTGTCTTCCCCAGTCAAATATACTATGTTGGACAACTTTCTCATCAACTTTGAAGGTATACTAGCCTGTCCTGGCAACACTGGTGTTACTCGACACAGATGTCCATAAACTTTAACTGGTTTTGGTGAGCAGTTATTGTTGGTCCTGGTTGTTTTTACTTTATCATGTCTGGAAATGTAGTAGTGGAGGGATAAATTTGGTCTGTGGCTTTTTATGTTTTAAATTACCAGTATTTTGTATCCCCCCCAACAATGACCATTTCTGCAATGTCCAGCACCTATTTGTTTGTATATTAAATAGGTAGTGTACACTCCAGTGACAGTAGAGCACCTTGTGATTTGCATTTTAATCCAGAAGATGAATGTGTTTATCCAGCTTCCAATTTGAGGGTTATGGTGGAAAGAAGAACACTATGAAAAAAGGAAAAAACCAAGGACACAATGCTGTGAGAAAGTAATGCAGGCTAAGCTATCCATGTTACCTGAATGGGATTGCCCCTTCATATCTCCCTGATCTTGTTAAACCTTATATTCCATTCCATGCTCTTCACTCCCAGAATGCAGGCATCCTGTCTGTCCTCAGAGTTAATTAGAAGTCTACAGGCTGCAGGGTCTTTTCCTATCGTGCTCAGCTCCTCTGAACCATCCTCTCTACTGAGTCTGATGGTGCCTTTAAAGGCAAACTTAACCTCATCTTTATGCCCTAACTTTCAGTTAGTGGCTTATTTTTTATTTACTTCATCCCGTGTTCCTATTACCACTCTCCTGCCAGCAGGGTCAGTTTTAGTGTCAATCAATCAAGTAAACCTAGTATGTACAGAATAATCCACGTGGTCCTGCTAATGAGATTACTGTAAACTGAAAACCACTGCATCTACCTGTTTGTTTGTTTGTTTGTTTGTTTGTTTGTTTGTTTTTGTTTGTTGTCCCTCAAGCACAAGAGTGTCTAGGCTGTGTGCCTGTCTCTCTCGTGTTTTGCATTTGTATATAAGGACCTCTGTCATAAATTTGCATTTTTATCCTCTCTACATTGGCTCCCAGTCAAATCCAGAATAGAATTCAAAATCCTCCTCCTCACTTACAAAGCCCTTAATGGTCAGGCTCCATTTTACCTTAAAGATCTCATAGTCCCCTACAATCCCACTAGGACACTGCGCTCCCAGAATGCTGGTTTACTGGTGGTTCCCAGAGTTTCCAAGAGTAGAATGGGAGGCAGAGCCTTCAGTTATCAGTCTCCTCTACTGTGGAACCGGGAGGCAGACACCCTCTGTACCTTTAAGAGTCAGCTTAAAACTTTCCTCTTTGATAAAGCTTATAGTTAGGGTTGGCTCAGGCTTGAACCATCCCTTAGTTATGCTGCTATAGGCCTTAGACTGCTGGGAGATCTCCCATGATGCACTGAGCTTCTCTCTCTCTCTCTCTCTCCTTCTCTCTCTCCCTCTCTCTTTCCAGTATGGATACATATCCCATAAATACATGTTACTAACTAAATATCTTCCCTTTCCCGTAGTATTGTGCTCTTCCGTCTCTCTCTCCTCTTCTGTCTCTTTCTGCAGGTATTTCTGCCTCTGGAGCTGAGCAGGGTTGCCCCCTGTCAGCAGGTGCCTCACCCTGCCATGCACTGGTGCCTGTTGACTTCCAGGCCGCTTGGCAAAGCAGCCAAAGGTCTGGCACACAACTTCATTTCAGTCCTCCTGTAACAACAGCTTGACCAGAGACATGGCTAAAGCATGACTTCCTCAGTCTTTTCAACACTGTTTGTTACAGCGACAGCACTTCCTTCTCCTGAAACTGGGGATCATGGGTAACATACACTGTTGTAGACGCAGCCGTGTTTCAGTCCAGTCAGTTGGACTACGCAGTCGGAACTCCGGTCAAGTTTTCTGTACATGAAAACCTCTTAACTGCTTGTCATGGAGCCCAACAGAATTAATCACCCCTTGTGGCTGCAGAGGTGCTGTTGATCATCAAGGTTACATTTTGTTGCTTTAAGAATCGGCTTTGCAAGGGTTTTATGAGGAAGAAAACACATTTAGTGTGTTTGTTAGACCCCAAGGACACACACAGTGTGTTGAGTTTGGAAACATTGAATGTAAACTTTGTTCATTTACAGGAAAACCCAACAGGGGAGCTTTATATGTGCAAGCTGAGATAAAGCTTATGTGGTATGCAGTTCAGTTTTCTAGCTCACCTTAATGAACGAGTCTTTCCCTTGAAAATGTATTAACTATGCAAGCACTCAGGCACTATGCAGGTAGATCTTGCAAATCTGATGTTCAGATCAAGGCTAAAATGGTCTTACTCATCTTTCATTTCACCTTTAAGTGATCGTGTACTCTCAAATCAAAATCTCATCCATCTGAGATATGAGCTACACACACTCTCTTCCCCATTTTCTGTCTGACTGTCAAACACATTCACAGCAGACTCATCAAGCCTTGCAACACATGCATATGTTCTCAATTACAAATCTTCCGTCTCTCTCTCACACACACTCAAAGAGAAAGACCTACACACACTCTGCCAAACCTGTCCTCCCTGGCATTTCCACCAGCTGGAGTTAGATTCCTGCAGAATGTTCCGGTAAAGTGTTGTGTAGCGTGAAACCGACAGTCTGTTCCATGGCTACTAGCCCAGCACTGCAGGTGTGAGGGGCTGTGGCAGGTGTGTGTGGTGTGTGTGCGTGTGTGTGTGTTTGAATGTGTAGATATATGTGCTGGCAGTGTTTACGATGTGAACTGACTGAAGACCAATGCCCAGACTTCTGGGGAATCAAACATTTACATTTACAAACTAGGATCACTGGAGTTTTATCTCATCCTGCTTCCTCCCCTTATTTGAATTCTAAATTAGTTCAGTTATACTGTGGTTGCAAATGAGCAGCTATACCAGCAAGATGATACTAGCACCTTTCTCTTCTCAGTTTTATGACTTGGGCCGCCATAGCTGCACTGGGGAAGTCTCATCCTCACAACAGTAACCATCAAGCTGAAATTCTAATAAAAATACTAGATGTCTCATCCCAATAAATACCTCATCTATCAGTAGCTTTTCACTCTAGCCTCAACAAGACCCTCAATTTATGAATATTAGATCTCCATCTACTAAAGCCCTACTGATCAGTATCTGGATTCTTCAACATAACTGGGATATGAGTAGTTTATGTGAAACATGGCTTAAACCAAATATTTTCTTACCATTAAATAAAGCTTCCCCACCTGAGTATACCAATGCACATGTTTCTCAGGCTACTAAACAAGGTGGGGGTGTGATGTTAACCTATAAGTCTGTTTTCAGTTTTACCTCTATTGTTGATGTCACTTTTAATTTGTTTGAGGCTGTGGTATTAAAACTGTCTCCATCAGCTTGTGGTACTCCGCCCTACCTTGTAGTACTCTTTAGACCTCCTAGCCCCATTCACAATCTTTTAGAAGAATTTGGAGAATTTATCTCAGGTCTTGTTACATCCACTGATGACATTCTAATTATGGGTGACTTCAGCATGAATCTAAATAAGACCTGCAACCCTCTGAGTAAAGCCTTTCTGGCACTTATTGATAATTTTGGGTTCAACCAGTCTGTACATGAACCTACTCATTGTAGTGTTTACACTCTTGACCTGATTCTTTCTCAAGGGATGTCTAATGTCTAATCTGACTATCTCTCCTGTCACCTCTGTTATCTCCAACCACTTATCAAATTTGATGCAACACTAGCCTGTCCTCCTTACAAGTCTATTTACCACTTGACACATTGGTCCCTTTAACTGCTCTTACTGAGTGATTACCAGTGGTCTTGACCCATTCCACTGCAAAGACACACCCTGTTGAAAACTGTATCAGTGACTTCAACACAGCTCTGTCTAGTCTCCTAAATTCAGTTGCACCTCTTATCACCAAAACTAGATGGTCAAAGACGTCTATGCCCTGGTTCACAGAGTAAACACATACTCTGAAGCAGGCCTGCATGAGAATGGAACACAAATGTGCTTGCTGAAATATACGTATGCACTCTATACTGCATATGTCTCAAACTGAATCAATAACAAAAAGCAGTCACCTCTCAGCTGCTTGCCCTACACAGCTCATGATTTTCTAGAATTTTTCTGCAGTAAAATAGATGTGATACAAAATCAGCCTCCCTCTCCATTTTGAAATTGTATCTCTTGAATTATTGTCTAAGCTGGTATTGGCTTCTAAACCCACTACGTGCCTCCTTGACCCCCTGCCAGCTAAAATCTCCAAAGATCCCATTACTCTACTGAAACAGCACTTGCTAAAGTGGTAAATGATCTTCATTTGCAAAACTGGTGTTTTGATTTAGCTACATGATGTTAAATGCTGTAAAGTCATTTTGCTGAATTTTCCCCCTTTAAGTACAGCAAACTGAAAAAAGGAGAGAGGATCCAGAATTCTAATATAAGCTTTGCACATGTTTTGAAATGCATTTAATGTGTTACAGCTCAGGGACACACACAATTCATTTTTGAAACAATGAATATAAACAGAACTTTTGATTGTTTACAAGAAACTTATAGGTCACCATTATACAGTCTATCTTAACATTCCAAGTAATGCCCATTATTAGCAAAAGATATCAGTTTAACTTGAATTTGAGCTGACAAGCTGAAATTAAAGTACCAGCTGAGTTAAATTTTCATTTATCATTTAGCTACACATACAAAGGCTCCCACCCAAACACATGCCAACAACGGGGCGCCTTATTCAAGGTGTAGGAGCAGAGGAGGTTGTTCAGGAGGACAGAGTCACAGGGCAGTTCCTTGTCTATCCTCCAAACCCCCACACACACACACACACACGCACATGCACACACACACCTTTCCTCTCTTGCCCCTCTGCCCCTCAACCAAACTCCTCACCCCAATCTTACCCCCAGCCCTTCTTCCACGTAGGCCTTAAACCCCCACCCATTGTTAAATGCCTACCTTAACTCCATTACCTGCTGGCCCCTCCACAGTATCAACTCATCCCCCACCACATACACTCACACCCATTTACTTCAGTCACTTTGGGAATTTATGACTTACATTCATTTCTGGAGACAAAACCCTAACCATAACTACATTATTCATCCCTTTATACCTCAACTACTAAATCCCAAAATAATGTCTCAATTGCACACTTGTCCCAGTTAACTGAATCTCATCCGAAATTCTCCCAGTGCTAACTTATGCAGTCCTCAGGGTTCAAGTCCAAACTGGATCCCAGCACATCTTAAACTGGTTGATAAACCTCATCAGGAGCCAAACTCTATGATCTATAGAGCAGGCAGAAATGGATACCAACATCATAGTATGTGTGGAAATATTAATACACAACTGTCGAACAGCAATAAGATCATACACTACTGAATGTTTTGTTCTCTGTGGTACCACAGAAAAGTCGTATTTATAGGTATGAAACTTGGTGCTCTTGGTTTTTTTAGGTTTATCTCCACTCTCTGATGGAAAATAACTATAACTAACTTCCGCAGTGAAATATTCTTCATCCTGACTCCTAAAAAAATTTACATACACCTAGATATAACCTAAGATTATCTGTAAAATATTTTATAATGACCATCAGTGTCCCATCCTGACTTCTTCATAAAAACTAGGAAGAAAAATGAAAACAAATCAAAGTATAATAGTCAAACATGGCACAGTGTCTTCTGCAACACAATGTGATGTCATCTGATCAGGTACTGCATTGGCCAGTCAAATGCATGCAAACACGCATTCCAATAGATTAATTAACAGGGTGATGCTGTTTACTGTTAACTGGACCTGTGCTTTGAAAATATTTAAAGGGAGCACTCTCCAGTGTTGTGAGACTTTGTACAATGATTGCTTTATTGTGTTGGAATATTTTAGAAGACAATAATATTAGAATAATAATTTTTGCATTTTGTTGTGTGAGAATGTGCAGGAGATGACATGTTTTGGAAAGGTGTTTGTATGCTGTAGAAATCTCCAGCCTCTGAGCCCTCAGAGAGTCAGCTGATGAACAGTAGACTTTTGCAATGAAGCAAATTCACTTTATCTTTCTGTTGTAAGAGTCATTATTGTTGCAACATCTGTGCATGCGAATGTTCTGATGAGATTCTGATGACACAAAGGTCCAATATACCTCCTCAGAGCTACAGGTATACAGTTACTTTTTTTGTTAGTCAGTAACCCAGGCATGCGATTTCAGGCATTTTTTGTGTTGCAATGTAAAGTATGTAGAATAAACCAGGAGGCAACAGGAATGTGAGGCTGAGGTCAGAAATCAGTCTTGGAGAGCTGATTCCTCTGCCGCCGTGTGAGAGACAAGCACCTGTTGTTCATTTTCACTGGGAGCAAGCTTCAGTTAGCCAAATGGAGGTATGTTACACACACACACACACACAGGCAGACAGCTGTTGTTAGTAAGCCCTAAGTGAGTTCATGTTGGTGAAGACACAGTAGGAGGCTGCGACCTCCACACACAATGATCTGATGGAAGAATCGGGAGGGCTGTGCATCTGTGTGATGTTGAACTGTCATATAAGAAAAGTTTAAACAAATAACCAAGATGATGTCATAGTGATGTCATCAAGGTTAACTCGGCTTGGCCCTAGAGACACATTTATAAAAGAAAGTGTGTGTTTCAAACTGAGGGTGAGGAGTCTGTGGGTGAGGAGGTTGTAACGAAATAAACTATTAAGCTGCGTTATGGGAAGTTTAGGACACAGCACATTTGGGGACCAGGGGCATCATAGTGTGGGGAATAGTGGAACTAAGGGGATGACCTTCACACCTAAAATTAATTTTGATATGTGATTTAAGAATATTATGTTATCAGTAAAATGAGGATTTTATATTGTTGGCTGAATCAGCTCTGCCCCCTAAGAGTTGCTCCTAGGTCTATTCGTATTTGCTCTGATGCTGATACAGAACTCTTTGAAAAGACTAGAGGGAGTCTGAAGATACATTTAGCTATTAACAGTGGTGAAGGAAGTAATCAAATCCTGTAATTAAGTAAAGGTACCAAAACAACAGTACAAGTAAACAAATAACAATACTGTGTTCAAAATCCTGCCTTAGTGAAAGTACAGAAATATCATCTAAAAGTACGTAAAGTATGAAAAGTAAAAGCACTCGTTGTACAGTGCTCGTTTTGACTGATGTAAGTATGGAGAGTTCTTATAGTGTAATCTTTAACATTGCATAATGCTAAATCCTGAGTGAGAAGTAACTTTCAGATGAATGGAGTGGAGAACAAAGGACAGTATTTTCCTTGTAAGTAAATACTCAGTCCAGACAATTAACCAAATACTCAACTAAAGTAAAATACCTCAAATTTGTAATTAAGTATAGTACTTGAATAAATGTACTTTACCTTTGCTTTGTTCCTTGTGTTTTTCATTTAGTTATTAGTATTTTCAGAGGGGATGGCACAGTGAGGCTCAAATTTGTAGTTCACAGTCTGATCTGTTGGAGGGAGAGGCAACGCACTGCTCTGTCACATTCCCCTTTCATACATACCCTGTTACCCAAGAAGCAAAGCTGAAATCTTCCATTCACCTTTTCTCCAACCGTTAGAACAGCACTGCTCCCTACTGGAGATGATTCCCTGTGAGTTTAAGCCAGGAATTCATGCTACCAGTATTGTTGAGGTTATAGTTTCAGGTCACTGTTAGAAATGTACAATAGAAGCTGTCAGTGTGAACTGACCATTTTTGCAGGTATATGTGGAATTGTCTGTGGAGGATTGTGCAGGATGTCACTTGACTGAGGCTCTGCTTTGTGCCTCAGACAGGGAGGAGCAGCAGGAAGCTGCCTGTTGTCCACACACACGATTTATGACGCGTCGTTTGGCTTTGAAGAACAGTTTCTGTTTGTACACATCGACTGCTGTAACAAGTCTGTAACACACACACAAAGAGAGAAAGAGAATTCAGAAAAGGAATGTATCTATGTTGGATGTAAATCATTGCCTCACTGGTCACATACACTCACACTGTCATAAAAACTATATACAATACTAGTGTGAAATATATGCAACTTCAAACATGATGATATTATGAAATATATTTAATTAACTTGACTATAAAAATGCATTATATAGTGTAATCTTTGAAAGCAGTAGTATTTGTGTGTGTGTATATGGGTGGGTGGAGTTATATTACAACTGACCTATAGTTGAACCCCGAAGACACTTCTACTTTGGGAGCAAGGACAGACACACACACACACACACACACACAGACACACACACACGCACACACACACACACACACACCTGAGTTGTTGTGGTTTGAAGACAAGCAGTCAGCAAATAAGCAAATAATGAATCCTGTTAAAAAGCTATTAACACAGAGAAAGTGTACAACTGGAGATGCAGAGAGAGGGAAGCAGGATACAATAAAGAAAGAAAAGAAAGAAAGAAAGAAAGAAAGAACAAGAAAGTAGAAGCAGCAGAAAAGAAATAGAGAAAAGGCAGACAATAAAATGAACGGCAAAAAAGGGAAGAGGGAGCTGCAGAGACAAACAGACAAAAAGGGGAGAGAGGAGAGAGTGACCTCTGTCTGAACTCAATGGTGAACTTCTGCCTCTGTATACTCTAGTTAACCTGTCTCTCTCTCTCATACACACACACACACACACACACCCTAGTACACTTATCTTTATGGGGACCAATCATTGACAATGTATTTCCTAGCCCCTTACACTAACCTTAACCATCACAGCTGAATGTCTATCCCCAACCTAAACCTAATTCTAACCCAAACCCTAAAACCAAGTCTTGTGGGGTCCAGCTTTTTGATCCTCATGAAGCTGTCTGACCCTACAAGTATAGTGGGTTCCTGGGTTTCGGACACCACAAATATAGTAAAACAAAATCACACACACAGTGCCAGGAGGCGCAGTTTCAGCTTATATAATGGAGAGCTGGATATTATGTGTGTTTCCCAGTTCAGCTTTGGAAGTATGAATGGGACCTGATCCCAGCATTAGTCATGTCAGCACTACACCCCACCCCCACACTACCCCCTTGCTCTCACATACAAATGTGTAAGCAGCCAACAGCTCAAATGTTATCTCCAGTTTTTCAAAGCAAACACAGAGCAAAGAAAACATGAAATGGACGGAAAAACTGAGACACTGATCACTGATAAACAAAGATTTGGGGACAGGATTAACCAAGCTTATCTCCAGACAGAGCTTTGGAAATTCAGTCACATTGTCACATTGTTTTTAAGGATGTCAATATCCACACATTAGAACTACAGTATGGTTAAGGTTTGGAAAATAGTCTTTACAGTTGGTTACACACATTTCTCTTCACATTTTTTTTTATGATAAAATTTCTACCATTAGAGATAAAATTAATCACATCCTGCCTTCAACCAGCACTGATTTATGTCAAAACACTGGATCCATAGACTCAACTGCAAAACCTATCCTTGACTCTTTTTCTCCCATTGACCTCCCCCAGCTCATATCAATTATTTCAGCATCTAAACCTTCAACATTTCTCTTAGACCCCATCCCAACTAGGCTGCTTAAGGAAGCTCTGCCCTTAATTTGCAGTCCTGTACTAGACATGTTAAATCTGTCCTTGTTAACAGGTTATGTGCCGCAGTCGTATAAAACAGCTGTAATCAAACCTCTTCTAAAAAAGCCCACTCTAGATCCAGACATATTAGCCAATTACAGACCTATATCTAACCTCCCCTTTCTTTCCAAAATCCTAGAGAAAGCAGTTGCAAAACAGTTGTGCGACTTTCTACAGGATAATAGTTTATTTGAGGATTTTCAGTCAGGATTTAGGTTGTATTACAGCACAGAGACAGCACTTGTAAAAGTTACGAATGACCTCCTAATTGCATCAGACAACAGACTTCTTTCTGTACTTGTTAGATCTCAGTGCTGCTTTTGATACGATTGACCATCACATCCTTTTACAGAGACTGGAGCACTTTATTGGTATTAAAGGTACTGCACTAAACTGGTTTAAGTCCTATCTATCTGATAGGATTCAGTTTGTACATGTTAACAACTACTCCTCCATGTACACAAAAGTTAGACATGGAGTTCCACAAGGGTCAGTGCTTGGACCGATCCTCTTCACTTTGTATATGCTTCCCTTGGGCAATATTATCAGGAAACACTTCATAAATTTCCATTGTTATGCAGATAATACACAGCTTTATCTTTCAATGAAGCCTAACGAAACCAATCATCTAGCCAAACTCCAGGCTTGTCTTAGGGACATTAAAACTTGGATGACAAGCAATTTTTTACTACTGAACTCAGATAAAACTGAAGTCATTATGATTGGTCCTGAACATGTCAGAAATACATTTTCTAATGACGTAGTCACATTAGATGGCATTGCCCTGGCTCCCAGCTCCACTGTAAAGAATCTGGGAGTCATCTTTGACCAAGATATGTCCTTTAACTCACACATAAAACAAACTTCTAGGACTGCCTTCTTTCACTTGCATAATATCACCAAGATTAGACATTTTCTGTCTCAAAAGGATGCAGAAAAACTAGTCCATGCATTTGTTATCAGGCTGCCCCAACAAGTCTCTAAAGACTCTGCAGCTGATTCAAAATGCTGCAGCACGATTACTGACAGGAACTAGGAAAAGAGACCATATTTCTCCTGTGTTAGCCTCTCTACATTGGCTCCCAGTCAAATCCAGAATAGAATTCAAAATCCTCCTCCTCACTTACAAAGCCCTTTATGGTCAGGCACCATCACACCTTAACAATCTCATAGTCCCCTACAATGCCACTAGGACACTGCGCTCCCAGAATGCTGGTTTACTGGTGGTTCCCAGAGTTTCTAAGAGTAGAATGGGAGGCAGAGCCTTCAGCTATCAGGCTCCTCTACTGTGGAACCTTCTCCCAGTTTCGGTCCGGGAGGCAGACACCCTCTGTACCTTTAAGAGTCTGCTTAAAACTTTCCTCTTTGATAAAGCTTATAGTTAGGGTTGGCTCAGGCTTGAACCATCCCTTAGTTATGCTGCTATAGGCCTGGACTGCCGGGAGATCTCCCATGATGCACTGAGCTTCTCTCTCTCTCTCTCTCTCCTTCTCTCTCTCCCTCTCTCTTTCCAGTATGGATACATATCCCATAAATACATGTTACTAACTAAATATCTTCCCTTTCCCGTAGTATTGTGCTCTTCCGTCTCTCTCTCCTCTTCTGTCTCTTTCTGCAGGTATTTCTGCCTCTGGAGCTGAGCAGGGTTGCCCCCCTGTCAGCAGGTGCCTCACCCTGCCATGCACTGGTGCCTGTTGACTTCCAGGCCGCTTGGCAAAGCAGCCAAAGGTCTGGCACACAACTTCATTTCAGTCCTCCTGTAACAACAGCTTGACCAGAGACATGGCTAAAGCATGACTTCCTCAGTCTTTTCAACACTGTTTGTTACAGCGACAGCACTTCCTTCTCCTGAAACTGGGGATCATGGGTAACATACACTGTTGTAGACGCAGCCGTGTTTCAGTCCAGTCAGTTGGACTACGCAGTCGGAACTCCGGTCAAGTTTTCTGTACATGAAAACCTCTTAACTGCTTGTCATGGAGCCCAACAGAATTAATCACCCCTTGTGGCTGCAGAGGTGCTGTTGATCATCAAGGTTACATTTTGTTGCTTTAAGAATCGGCTTTGCAAGGGTTTTATGAGGAAGAAAACACATTTAGTGTGTTTGTTAGACCCCAAGGACACACACAGTGTGTTGAGTTTGGAAACATTGAATGTAAACTTTGTTCATTTACAGGAAAACCCAACAGGGGAGCTTTATATGTGCAAGCTGAGATAAAGCTTATGTGGTATGCAGTTCAGTTTTCTAGCTCACCTTAATGAACGAGTCTTTCCCTTGAAAATGTATTAACTATGCAAGCACTCAGGCACTATGCAGGTAGATCTTGCAAATCTGATGTTCAGATCAAGGCTAAAATGGTCTTACTCATCTTTCATTTCACCTTTAAGTGATCGTGTACTCTCAAATCAAAATCTCATCCATCTGAGATATGAGCTACACACACTCTCTTCCCCATTTTCTGTCTGACTGTCAAACACATTCACAGCAGACTCATCAAGCCTTGCAACACATGCATATGTTCTCAATTACAAATCTTCCGTCTCTCTCTCACACACACTCAAAGAGAAAGACCTACACACACTCTGCCAAACCT
>BRZM01001365.1:0-46686 GCA_033238685.1 Lates japonicus | reverse complement strand
TGTCACGCCGCACCAATGGGCTTGGTTTCTATCTCTTATCTGGTTGGTGTTGCAGGACACAGTCAATTGTGGACAGACTCACACTGTTATCAACAGTGAAGAGTCCCCTGTTGTGAGAGTATAAGTGTCCTTCCACCCTCACATGGCTGTCTTTCAATTCTAAGCAAAAAGATAAATTTGGTAGAGGTGTATTATGCTTTACCGACTGGTAAGTTTCTAAAACTGTGTGCACACACATAGAGTATAGTACTGTAAGGAAGATTTTTCTCTGTCCCCTTTCTAGAGTTTTAGTGAAGTTATTTGCTGAGACATCCAACTGAATACTTCTATTGCACTGTAACTTTCTCGAGCCAAAAATCGTAGTTGTACCTGCCTTTCCTCTGGAATGTCCTGACGATGGAGGCCACTGGAGAACTGGTTTAAATCCGGTTGCACACGTTGTCCTGCTTCCGCTATGGTCATACCCATGAACTAGAGATTGTCTCCAACATCCAACTGCCAACCTGTTGAGAAATTGTACAGCATTAGCTGCTATTGGCTGCTGATCTCATGTCAGACTCTAAAAATGAGTGAACCTGCACCTCCTCTTCAGACTGCCTCCAGTTTTCCAGAGGGTCTTAGCATTCATCATGTGCTCAAAACTCAGAGACCTGAACCAGTTTCCAATTGGTGGTGTCTCTAAATTTGAAATAAAATAAAGGTTGCTTTTGCTTGGTTGAAGTGGCTGTTAATCATGGGTACTGTTACTAAAATATCTAATAAATGCTTCCACCAAACACCTTTGTTTGATTTGATCTTTTTTTCTTTCTCCTTGTCTGCCGTCCATCAAGCAAGGAGCTGATGTAACACTGCCACTGAAAACATTAATCTAACATTGAGTGACAGCAATTCATCCAGTGGTGATGTTTGCACGTGCTGCAGGATAGGAGAAGTTCATTTGTGTTAAACAACAGACCCCCAGTCCACAAAACTGTTTTTGCTTGTCAGATCACTTTAGTGTTCACATTGATCATTGGATATGAGGCTTCAAGATTGTGACTTAACTTAATTGGACACTTTTTCCTTTGATGAGCTACAGTGGAGGAAAAAAGGAATGATATAGAGAAGATTAACTTCAGAAATACTGATTAGTTTGACCATCTCAGTCTGTTGGAGCCCATATTAACTTCATAACTATAAAATGTAAGACACAAAAGAATGAGGACAGTGGATTTTCCTCATGATCACTTACATTGAAGCGTAAAGAGGGAAGGCCCCTGATGGGTCAGTATGAACCAGTGGGAATTACAGCAGCAAGTGTTTCACTGTAAATATGGACTCTGACTACTGAGCTAAAATGAATGAAATAAAAATTGTGGATTTGATGAATTGTGGCTCTGCTGTTCATCAACTCCTCTACCCCAGGAGTGGGAATCCTACCTGAGCCTTACATCAACAACACAACACCAAAACTTTGATAACCATTTTTAATGGAAAATGAAACCCTTTGAACTTCAAATGTACAAAGCATGTAACACTTGGCACTTTAAATTTGAAATTGAAGCAAGCTATGTTTCTCTTGAAAAATACTAGTGAAAGTATATATTTACATTATGTTTTTCAATATTTCATTCCTTTAACTTCAAAGGTTCAAATGGGTTAGTAAATCTTAACAAAACAAAACACAATTATTTTATAAATAAATTACATATTTTTGTAAATGCTTTCACCTTTTACAGAGAATACTTTTTTCATAAAATGCTGTGTGTATAAGCCATTTTGTTTTCTTTTCACATAATACAACTTACACAGTCTTTACAATAGTTGGCAGTTCATTTCAGAAAAAATGTATTATGGCATGAGACTGTAGAGCATCAACATTTCCAAAGTTACAGGTGCATTAGTTGGTGTGTGTGTGTGTGTGTGTCCCTCCATCACAGAGCCAGACACAACAGAAACCGCTAGCAAAAAAAAAAGAAACTGTACAAGTTTCACATTTACATGACTGTTGGTCCATTAAATCATCACTTGAGATAGAAAATAAATACATCTTCACAGAGAAATAAAACAATGTTTAGTAAAAGGAAAATAAAGAAAAAACATCATCAGATATCGGAACCAGAAAAAGGACAAGAACAGACAAATTACAGAAGGAATAGCAATGAAGGAGGCAGAGACTGTTGACTGAAGATCGAGATTTCGCTTGCATTTCCCAATTCTCAAATTTTTTAAACATCAGAGATGACAGTTTTGATTCTGATGTTGCTTGCTGCTGGTGATGTCACAGATCAGGAAATCTTCTGTGTCTAAGATGGGATGTGGGTTCCACAGACAGGGATTAAACTTTTGTGGCCCGTCTAATCCTTACAGCAGATTACAGTGAGAGAGCAAGTAGGGGCTCAGGTACCTCTGCCTATCATCTCTTGTGTTGCCATCAAAACTCAGCACTGCTGCTTACAGACAGTTTGAATTTATGGGAACTGGATCCATGGTTCACCATCAGTCACACTAAAGAGTTCAGTTCTGTTTTGATGGGAGGTCTGTAGAGCTGTGTCCCTCCAGCCGAGAAAGTGGCTCTGGCCAAAGTCTCCTTCCTGCCAATTCCTCTGTTCTCCCCGCGCTTGTGAGTCTATAAAAACAATTTCAAAAGTGGAGGCTGAGGTTTTATTCCTGCCGGGTCCAGCGGCCCTGGTCTTGTTCCTTTGTGTCCTCTTGGCACTGGCATTGGGGTGATGATGGAGTGGTGAGCCTCCTCACTGGCCATTTGGATGTGATGCAGGGTGAGCTCACACCAAGAGTGTCCTTGGGCTGCTTAGACCAGTTTGTCCCAACCACCTCCTTTGTGGTTATAAGCTACAGTCCCTCCAAGTGAAGTGGAGGGTGCGGTGAGGGAGGTACTGAGAGAGCCAGTCCCTCTGCGGAGGGGGTAGACAAGGTCGAGGAGTGTCATGAGTTCTCTCTTCCCTGTCACCTTTCTCCCCAGAGCTGCTCCCCTCTTCAAGGCGCCACTGCCTCCTTCACACAGTGGTGCTGTGATGTTCTTCACCTAAGGAGTGAAGGGAAGGAAGAGTTTACACAGCTGCACCAACTCCACAACAGTTTCATTACCAATGTCCCTTTTGGTTATGTGCATCCTGAGCAGCTCCTGTTTCAACTAGGAACTACAAACTATTGTACCTGAAGTGACGGCTCGAAACATGGTTTCGCTGTGGTCATTTCTCCTGCTCATACTGCTCCAAAACAAACTTTCACAATGCACTTAATCAGTTCATGAGCTAAAACAAATAGATAGTCCTGCTGCACAAATATGCAATTTACATTATTATTATTTTTATAGTAATCTATAATCAGTAATGCATGATAATATTTTCAGAATATCTATTAAAATGGCTGAATACCCTACTACCTTTATTAAAGTGAGCTCAAGAAGTTCATTTAATTTCATCATTTTGTACGTATCTGACTTGATGTGAGAGCATTTAAAACAAAATGAATGATGATGAGATATTATTTAAAAAGACACTGCAGTACAAATTCGTCTTTACATCAATAGTACAGTAAAGGGCCACTACCCCCGTAGATTTAATATCCACTTTCATCGCTACATCTGTGGAATTACTGGACATTCTGTCAAAGGTGCCTCACCTTTGCACACACAGGAACCGGCCGAGGAGAGGGAACGCCAGACGCTTGTGCTGCCTCTCGCCACGACATCGCACACCGCTACCTGGAATATTTCTCTCCAACGCATGTCACTCAAAGCAACAAAGTAGATGAACTCCAGCTGCTGGTGGGGAAAAGAGACTTTTCTTCATCTTCCGTTTATGCTTCACTGAAACTTGGCTGTGTGGAGTGAGATCGACTCTCATACCAGTTGGGCAGCAGGCTTTCAACTTTCAGAGCGGATCATCATGACGCACAAATCTCAGGCAAGACGAAAAGTGGAGGAATTTGTTTTTACACCAACAGTGGTTGGTGTACTGATGACAGTGATTCAACAACACTGTTCTATCATTGATCTGGAGTCTTTTCATCAACTGTAAACCCTTCTACTCCCCGTGAGTTTGCTTCTATTCATATTGGTCGGGTGTTTACATCCCACCGCAGGCCAACGTGGCAGGAGGCGTGAAAGATGCTTGCCAACCAGATTCTGTGTGTGGAGCGACAACCCGGACTCCTTAGTTATTGTCCTTGGTGACTTTAACAAAGGCAACTCTCACCCACGGAATCCCCAAATACAGACAGTTCATTAAATGTCCGACCAGAGAGGAGAACATTCTGGATCACTGCTACACCACAGTAGCAACACTGTCCCCACGCTGCACTGGACCACTCTGACCACCGCCATGGTCCACCTGATTCCTGCACAGGCAGAAATTAAAGCCTCAAACTGTTGCAGGACATCAAAGAAGTGGACCAGTGGGGCTGTGGAGGATTCCAGGCGTGGTTACACTGTACAGACTGGGATGACCAGGACTCTCACCAAGAGTCTGACAGAGTAGACAGAGGCTGTGACATCATACATCAGCTTCTGTGAGACTGCTGTATACCAACACTCAGGGTGAGTTATAACAATGATAAACCCTGGTTCACAGCCAACCCAGACAACTGCGCTGGAGAAGGAGGAGGCTGCTCAGGAGGGACAGAGACAGTATGAGGGAGTCAAAGTACAGGTCTAACAAGGCGGTGAGAAGCTAAACGCCTGTACCTGGAGAAATCGCAACACCAGTTCTCAGCAGGTGACTTGCTTCGTCTGGAGAGGGCTCAGGCAGATCACTAACTGTAAGCCCAAGTCCCCACCCACCTAACGATCAATGCCTGGCCAACAGCCTGAATGAGTTCTACTGCCGCTTGAAAGACAGTTTAATGGTCCTGACACCCATCCTCTGTGACACCATCCACCAGTCCCACCATCAGCTCTCTCACCCTCCCCCTAGCATTACTCAGGGGTCAGCCTCCAAAGCCGCACACCCAGAGGCCCCTCCCCTTCATCCTGGAGAGACGCCAACAGACCTTTAAGAGACAGAACCCTCTGCAAGGCAGCTGGGCTGACTCTGTCTCTCCATCCACCCTGAAGTGACTGAAGCCATCAGCTGTTCCAGTGTTCACAGACATCTTTAACACTCACTGAGACGCGTTTTTATGTACCAGCCTGCTTCAAGGCTCCACCATCCCTGTCCCTAAAAAATCAAGGGATCACAGGACTTAATGACTACAGACCCGCCGCCTGACCTCTGTGGTATCAGGAAGTCACTTGAGCTACTTTGTGCTGTCCCACCCATCAATGACCCACTCCTGGATTCCTGTAGTTCACCCACAGAGCTGTACTGTAGACGATGCAGTCAACATGGCCCTCCACTTCATCCTGGGTAAGTTCCTGACTCCCAGGAACCCACGCCAGATCCTGTTTGTGGACTTCAGCTCCGCCTTTAACACCATGATCTCCAGCACTGCTACAGGATGCTTCCCATTGAGCCGCAGCCCACCCATCTGCAGGTGGGACTGCCAGACTCCTGTCAGACAGAGGCATGTGAGGCTGGGAAACACATTTCTGGACTCCCCGACCACAATCACCAGTCCGTCAAACTCCTGGAAGTTGCAGACGACACCCTCATTGGGCTCATCTCTGGTGGGATGAGTCTGCCCACAGGGGAGATTGATCAGCTACATGTGGTGCAGTGAAAATAACCTGGAGTCAACGCCAGAAGATAGTTGTCGACTTCCAAAGAACACAGTCACCCTCCCCCATCATTCCTGTGTGACCTCCAGTCAGAACTGTGGAGTCCTTCCAGCCGGGGACCATCACTCCAGGACCCCAAGTGGGAGCTAAATATCAGCTCCTGATCAAGAAAGCCCAGCAGAAGGATGTTCAATCTGAAAAAATGATGCAGCAATTTCACACCTCCATCATTGAGTCCATCCTCACCTCCTCCATCACCATCTGGTGCCACCGTTGCTACTGCTAGGGACAGGCAGACCGGTGTGTCATCCGGGTCTGCTGAGAAGCATCGGCCAACCTGTCTTCTCTCCAGGACCTGTACACCTCCAGGACCCTGAGGCGGGTGAAAGATCATGTACGATCCCTCTCACCCTGGTCACAAACTCTTCAGACACCTGGCAGGAGGTTATGTCCATCAAAACCAAGCATCTCACGCCACAAGAATAGTTTCTTCCTGGCCTGCAACTGGGCCTCACAGATCAGCCCCAGACTACAGACTATAATCCCAACCTCACTACTACATTAACGTATATCTCTCTGGACAATCACTGCCACCTTCAAACATTTGTACTTCTACACTTTACATTTTAATTGTGTATATTCATGTCTTGTATATATTTACAACTCCTTGTAAATACAGTTCTTGCTTTTTGCTCTTTTCTTTACTATAATCCTTGTTCTAATATACCAAGACAAATTCCTTGTATGTGCAAACTCATTTGGCAATGTTTTATTCTGATTCTGAAAAAAGAGATGATACTCATCAAGATCATCACCGTTTCCGACTTCTGAGTGCTACAAGATTATGGTTCAATTATGTATATTTGTACCTGCACCCACATTGCCAGTATCAGTTTTGTAGAGCCAGGAGGATTATTTCTCCTCTGACAGCCAAGCCTGTGTTTGGGCAGCAGTAATAGCAGGAGAGTTGTTAAGTCTGTATGGTGACCAACCACACTGAAGTTTCTGCCTGACTGAACACAGCATTTATGCTGACACAACATTAAACTGAAGTTACTGGTTTTATATATGCAGTTTATATTTATATATATATATACTGTATGTAAACTGTATAGAATTAATTCAGCCACAAAATCAAAATCATTGGTTTTAAAGTTGTGGCCGTCAAATTAACATTATTTTCTGTTAATAGTATGGTTCCTTTACAGAGTTGATTCTCCTGTCTTGCAGAGTAGAACCAAAACAGAGCCGAGCTCTGCATTTTCTCCTACCCAGCAGCCTGAATACAGACAGACAGTATGGCATGGATGGTGACTCACATCCAGTTTACAACTCCCCTCTATGAGGAAGAGTTTGTGTGAAGAGGGAGAAGAATAGCATGCACCCTACCTGTCCGAAAAAACATTAATGACAGTGATCACTCTGCCATTCGTCTGTCCTTATTTAACACTGACATGCGGGCACCCAGATGGTAGGATCAGAATTTAGCATCATCACCATGAATCCATGGTTTCATGGTGGTGATGGTATAAGGTTGAGTGTGGGGAGTGTTTTTTGGCATACTGTTTGTGGCCACAGTTTACCATCTTCTAATGGCTACCTCCAGCAGGATACCCATGTCACAAAGAAAAAGTCTCAAACTGGTTTCACTAACGCGACATTGAGTTCGTGGTGAACTTCCAGTGACCTCCCCAGTCACCAGATCTGAATCCAGTAGAACATCTTTTGGATGTGGTAGAACAGAGATTGGTTTATGGAATGTGCAGCTGACAACCGAAGCAGAAATGATGATGCATCATGTCAACATGGAGCAGAATCTCAGAGGAAAGTTTCCAACATCTGGAGGAATCCAGAGCAAAGAGAGGAACTACCCAGTGTTAGTATGATATTCCTAATAAAGTGCTCAGTAAGTGAAGTAGAACGCTGCTTTGCCTAATTAATACTGATAATGTTAATGTGAGAAACCTTAACCAGTCAAATAAGTCAGAAAAGGGTTTTAATGATGCAGTGGTGACTGACAGGAGACTGAGCGGCAGTCTGTCACCTGTAGTTTATCCTCGTAGTTGACCTCTTCTTTACTGGGCCGGAGCTCCTGGGTCAGATGGAAGGAGTTGGCCACATGCTCAGGAGACACAAAGTCATTGATGACCTGAACACAACTGTGGAGGTTCTGGACCTGACAGACAGAGAGGGGGAGAGGGTGTGAAGCTGAAACCATGAAGCTGACTCAGAGAGAAAAGACACAGAATCAAAGGATCAGGTCATAAAACATAACAATTAACATCTTGTAGTATCTAGAAAAGGTTTGAAAACATACATG
This sequence comes from Lates japonicus, assembly GCA_033238685.1. NCBI lineage: Eukaryota > Metazoa > Chordata > Actinopteri > Centropomidae > Lates > Lates japonicus. The sequence continues at coordinate 38,707 of BRZM01001365.1, read as the reverse complement.
CCAGCACTGACAGGTTTCACTATAAAGAAAATAAAAAAATTAGCAATATGAGAATGCAGTAGTGCAGCTCACTAATGTATTCTGGTGTGTGATGTGATCTTACCGGTGAGGTGATCCCTGAGTTTTTGTGTGTGCATGTCATATACTACATACCTGGTGCATAGCCCCAGCTGGTATAAGGACAGAGTCTCCCAGGAACTGAACTACAGTCCAGCCCTGAACTCCATGCTCATCCAGCAGCCGCTGACGCTGCTTCCTGCTCAGATACCAGCCCTGCTCTCTGATTGGGTCCTGGTCCAGCGACATCTCCAATCCCTGCTCCTTACAGAGCTACGGTGGTGATTGGGTGAGGTGGGGTGGGGGGTGGAAGGGAGAATTGGGTTGGAGGGTCAATACTTGTACTGAAGTTAACTACAATTCCATTTAAAGCTGTAGCAGTTACTGAATGTGCTTATCAGAGTGCTGACCTTGTGCAGGAACTCTCGGACGTTGTCCATGTCCCTGTTGAGGTAGATATGCCACAGCGCCCCCGGTGTCTCACTCGAGTCTTTGAGCCTCCTCCGAACCCCCTCATCTAGATCCTCCTCTTCCAGACGCTTCAACACTCCTACAAACAGTCAGTACAGACAGTATATATCTATATATACTTTCCACCCACCGTAACTGAAAATATCTTTGTGTCAGTCCAGCCTGTTTATAAGTTCATTATATAAATGACAGTCTTACCAGTTTTGGATAGGACTCCATTGCCTTTGGCGACTCCAACATAGACCAGAACAGACACGACGTCTGACACTTCCACATGGAGGTTCGCAGTCCCAAAGTCCTGGTCCTGAGATGCAGCTACACCTAGAGGAGGACAGACAACTGATTCATGAAGAAAATGACAGAAGATTCTAACTGCATACATTTTAAATAGCAACTATTCAAATTCATTAAGAATTATGGTGAAATGATGAATGTCACAAATAATTTCCCTCTTACCGTAGGCACAGCAGAGTCGTGGCCCCAGATCTGGCCTGACGAAGAAAGATGGCAGGTGGGAGGCGAGATTGAGGTTGCCCTCTGGATCGGAGTACTCTGGCAGGGGCAGATTCTTCATCAAGTCATCGTACCTGCAAAAAACTTCTCATTTAGATGGGCCTAACAATCATTCTTGTATTGTTTGTATTCTTTAGACTTTTGCTCATTAAACACATTTGAACTGTCATTTGCATTTTTGGATGTAAAGCTTAAGATTACACAGCACAGCACCAAAGGTACAGTAATTGCATGTTTCTGTGTTGAGGGTGTATGTTTACCTGGAGGGCATGAGGGCCATGAACTCCTCTCCAGATGGCCAGTCCTTCAGTCTGTACACCATAGGTTCTCCATCCTTGGACTTGGGCCGCTCTGAACAGGCATGAAGAATTTAGTCAGACTGAATCAATCATTATTCATCAATGACAGTCCTGTTTCAGTTGTTGGTTGTAAGCAGCTATCTACTACGACTACAACTCACTGGTGATGTCCTCAAATCCATCCCAGAACTCCTTGATCCCCGAGTTGGACACAACCTGGTCCTTACAGTTGAGGAGGTCTCCTTGATGGTCTGCAAACTCTTGGTTAAAAGAGTCAGCTTTCCACAGACTGGCATTCAGTCGCTTATGGATCCCTGACACCAGCACAGGCTGCACAAACACATTCATACGGCTGTCGTTATCTGTAATGAACAGTTAACAATTACAACACAGTACTGCTGCTGTTAGTAAGAGAGAAGTGTACCTGTCCTTGTTTCCAGCAGTCTCTGAACAGCTTCCAGTTGTTCTGGTTGCGGTGATCTTTGAGCCACAGTAACTGTCTGTTGTTTAACCAGCAGTGGGGAATGTCTGGATACTGACTGGTTGATTCCTCTGGCACAGTTGCAATAACAGGCATGGACTTCTTCCTGTCTGGTTTGGTATACTCAGCAACAGCAGAGGGGGGGGGGGTGTTGTTGTTGCTGACCACAGTGATGGGCTCTTGCTTGATTGACAGCTTGGTGGTGAGGTTCTGGCGGCTGGCGGGGATTTTATTCTCAACTACTGAAGCAATGATGTCATCAAGAATATTGGGCATGGTCCGCCCACCCTTTCCAGTCTTTACAATGAGAGGAAGAGAGAGGGAAAACAATATTTCAATATTTTGAGCTTGATTTCTTTCACAGAAGCTCCACTCTATGACAGCACGTGGACAACTAGGTATTACAACCAAGCCTAATTTTGTCTCCGCCTTTAATATATTCTACTTTTATATATTAAATGTATTTGATGTACATGAGGCACACTTCCCCTACACAGCAAAGCAGATAAAAAGTGTCTGTATACCTGTGAGGCAGTGGAGTAGACTGGTGCAAAGGCGATTCCTGCATCAGTAGAGCCCAGCTTCAGTTTCCCTGCTGTGGTGGTGAGCAGATCTCTGAGTGTGGAGCCCTGCTCCGTACTGTTAGCTACCAATGAGGTGGTTTTACACTGCTGCAGGACCTCCAGGCTGTCTCTCTCCTTCTTCCCATCTTCCTTGAGTGATTTACCCAGCAACACTGACTCCTTGTTTTCTGTTAGAGAGAGAGGAGGAGGGAGAGGCAGGCAGGGGGAACAGAGGAAGAGGTTACTGATTACCATCATATTCTCTGGAGGTGAAATATACTAAAAGGCTTCATGAGGGAACATGGTCATTTGGAGGAATTCATTACTGAAACACTGAATGACAGATTAAAAGTGCACTGATTCTTAATGGTCCTCTCACCTTTCTTTTCCTCCCTGGATTTCTGTTCTGCCAAGTCTGCCAGGAAGTGCAGTGGTGACTGAGACTCTGGCGGGGTAACAGGAGCACTCCCTGCGTCACTGCCTGGACTGCTTCCGCCAACACCTCCTCCATTAGTCTCTACCTTGGTTCCTTCTGGATCAGAGTTCTGCTGAGAGCCTGGCTCAGCTTTCACCAGAGACAGCTTGTTACTGTGGTTCAGGACATTCTGGAGAACCTGGCAGAGAGAGGTGAGAGAGTAAATAAAGCCAGAGGGAGAGGGTAAAAATTGAGAGTCACTCTAAAAGGCGACCACATTCAAACTTTTGGGAACAAGTGGGAAGAGATTTATATGCTAATCCTTCAGATCCTGTATTTATCAGCAGGCAAAATCTACCTGTCTCATCAACACACAACACACAACACACCCCCCACCCCCAAATTTATACAATACTCTATCAATCCAACTCCCTGTATTATTTTGTGTTTGTATCATTTTTTGCACATGCTGTGTGTCAAATCATAAAATGCATGACTTCCATTGTACATGAATATTTTAGCAGTTTACTGTCACTTTTCATTTGTCCCCTCTGCTTGAGAATGAATTAAGACACATTACACTATCAATCAATATCACCACTGCTGACTCATCAGATCATTTGCAATTTAATTCTGAGTAGCTGTTGTGTGCACTAGTGATAGACCAATATGTTTTTTTCAGGGCTGATACTGATACCGATTATTAGTAGTCAAGGAGGCCGATAACCGATATTTGGAGCTGATATTCATTTGCAGTAAAAGTGAAAATATTGGCATCAAAATTTTGAATAATACAAACTCCAACACTTAACTTTGTTTAAATGCCTTTAAACATATGTTTATTAAACAGCTTTTCAGATTTGCAACATGTTAAAGGTTTTTTTTTATCTTAGACAATAGACATCTTTATTTTAAAATTCTAACAGAAAGTGCAGGGAGCTCCCAGGCTCAGCAGCATGTCTTATAAAGTTAAATAAAAACTTAAACAAATAAATAGCTCCCTAAAGTTTTCTACAGTAAATAAAGGTGTCCAAAATTTCAATATAACTGAAATGTTATTTTATCTTTCACTTATCTTTGTTTTAAGTTCAAACAAAAACAGAAAGTGCAGGGAGTTCCCAGGGTCAGCAGCATCTCTTATAAAGTTAACTGAAATTTTAAATAATTAAATAAATACCTTCCTGAAGTTTTATAAAGTTAAATAAAATTTGCACAGAGGTGTGAGTCTCAAATGAATTAGTAGTCCCAATTGAGCAGCACCAGATTGTGGTGCAAAAAGCAGAGTTGTTCAGTGTGTGTGAGCACTGTGCATGCACAGCTTTCATTGCTGATTGGCTGTTACCCGTGGCTCTGCGTGTAACCAGTCAGATGTGCTGTGGGTGGGACAATGCTGGAGACAGAGTAGTGACTGCAGACAGAGAGGCGTGGCTGCATCAGAGCCAAAATAACCCAGTTTTAAATTGATCTCTTATTGGCTGTTGGATTGAAAAAAAAAGGCAGATGCCGATATGCGTCAAAATGCTGAATATCGGCCTGGCCGATAATCGTCTATCCCTAGTGTACTAACAACTACTAGGTTGAATCTGTAAGGCCTCTGTGAGCTAGGTAGAGCCATGGGAACAGAGGCACTTCTCATGAACTTTAAGAGCACATAAATAAATACTGCTTGTTTGTAGACAAATACAGTATACAATGTCAATAGGTTGTTTGAATTTTACTCCTTTTTATTGAATTGGGCTGTCTGTTAGTTGGATAAAAGACTTAAATGGAGTCCCTCTGGCATTAACTGTATTTCCATACTCATCTAATTAGAATAATATCTGTTGTGGCCTTTGGAATTCAACATGGTAAGTGCTGCAAGTAAATCAATAGTACCAGACCTACTATGGCTGGTAGTTTTGTGAGGAGGTTCTGTTTGTTGGTGCAGGGACAGTGAGATTTGATGTTATGTTTGTCTCTCAGCATGTGCATTGAAGTCACCAACTCTGTCAGCACTGAAAAGATGAAAAAAGCAAAATTTTAACATTTCAGAAAAACTAAATTAAGAGAAAAACAAAGCTGGATCTTTATCAAAATGGAACATGATCCAGTCAGTAAGGCTTGGGCAGTTATTGCACTACTGCAGTAACATGATGCCAACCACTAGGCTGAGCTAATTACCCTTTATGGACAACAAACATGAAGAAGTTTCAGTCCATAAATATCACTATTCATCTTTAATCTACATAAGCCACACACTAATCTGCTGTATGTGTGTTCAAGAAACAGCACATTAAAGCAGCTACAAGATAAAGAGAGGACAGTGGTGTGCAGATATGGTTTAATCAGAAAGATAAAAAGACATCAGCGTGTAGTGTACCTGTGCCAGGTATGATCTGTGTTGGCATCAGGTGTTTGTGATCGTGCGGTTGGCCTTTCACACACTTCAGCCAGCTGTACAGCTCTTTATCTAATCAAAAAAAAGAGACACATGTCAGTTGCTATAATAATACACCGGAGAGAGGGAGTTTGTTGCTTGGGTTAGAACAGAAACTTGCACACACACAGTATATTTACAGACACACAAGCAGCCAGTTCACTTAGAGAGAGGTTTGGCAGGAACATTTGTGTGAGCAAAAGAACTTCAAATCAATAGTTCCAGTTAGTTTAGATGTCATCTCTGAATTACTCAGGTCAAATTCAGGTTCAGATTTTAGATTTAGGTTTCCAACTGTTCTTGATTTGTTTTATTAATCTATAAACTTGAGGTAATGAATGTACAACATTTTATACACACTGTATGAACTCTGAGGCTACCTTAATGTGGGGTTTAATCCAGGCTTGACTGGTGCTAGTCACTTCACCATCTCTCTGTGATATGAGTGCATGCAAGAATTTCTTTATATCCAAACCAAAAAAAATACTGACCTTTGGAGCTCCTTCTCTCCTTGGCCTTATAGCAGTCCAGACAGACAACAAAGCCGCATTTCTGACAGACCCAGTGGATATTAAAGAGTGTCGCCTCGCAGGCGTCACACATCTCCCTCACACCCCTAACTGCTCGCTTCCATGCCAGCTTGGCTGAAAAACAGAGAATAGGTTCAATTCAAAAACACAGTAAGAGTTAGCTGATCAAAATGTCAGTCTTCTTTAACACAACTTACTGTCTTTCTTGACCCAGGTGGCTGCAGTATTCTCAGTCACAGCCATCTGACAGAACTTGTCTCCTATGAAACTGAGAATGTACTTTGCTGTGCTTTGGTCCAGGTGGCTCTCCTCCATCGCCCCAGGGGCCCAAAGGGACAGGGCCTCATCATCAAACTGGTCTGGAGTGGAGAAGCCATCCATCCGGATTACTCCATTTTTACTATAGGAAAGCCTGGATGGGAGGAAACAGGTCATTAGTACAGTTTTGTACAGTAGTGATGACGACATATGAAAGCAACCTGCATAATCACTGGGGAAACAAAGGTAATTAAAGCTGCAAGCAGCGTTGAACGGGCCCTCGCACCACGCGCCCATTGAGGGACTGGCAGCCACAGGGTCATTGCAAGCCGTACAACATGGTTTTGCAATTGCATGACCATTGTACACAGAACAAATGAGATAAAAATCACATACTGTGCCCCTCAGTTGGATATTTGTATCATACATAAAGGCAGCCACCTGTACAGATAGAGCCTAAGAGCAGCTTATTTCTTTGTCCTTTTGCCCTCAGACCTGACACGTACGCTCTTGGAGTAGTAAAATGTCTCTGACCTAATGTGAAATGGATCTTTGTCAACCTCAAGTCATACGACATTATTCTGAAATTGCATGACAGAACAAATGAGATATCTATCACTTACTGTGTCCATCAGTTCCATACTTGTATCGTTCATGAAGACAGCCCCATGGACAGACAGACCCTTAGAGGCGCTTAGTCCTCTTTCCTCTCCCCCTCAGACTTGACAAGTACGTTCTTGGCTAGTTTCAACTTTAACAGGCAATTTGTTTGCCTCGTGAAATGGATCTTTATCAACCTACTTGAGGTTACATTGATATATAATACGTGTAATTTCCTGTTGCCAAGTAGGTGGCGCTATGAGTATGGCTGAATATTGGCATGTTGATGTGTTCAGGCCTGGTCTCTTGTCAAACGTGAAGTTTGGGGCAGATTGGGCAATGTATATTTGAGTTACAACAGCTTCCTCTTTGATGGTGAAACATCGAAATTCACCTTGCCACCACGGGCCACCGTTCAACGAAACCTGAATAGCTTCACAATTTAACACCACAAAGGTCTTTAGAAGTCACCTACCAAATTTCAAGTCAATCAGATCAAATCTCTAAGAGAAGTACATTAAGATACAGTGGCTGTAAATGGCAAAATTTGGCGCCAAAATTGTACATTAAATTCAAAATGGCTGACTTCCTGTTGGAGTTAGGGTATAGCTCCAAGAGGCTTTTTTGTACATCTTGGGGTGTTATATGTGCCTGCTGAATTCTGTACACCTGCGTAAAACGGTACGCAGGGGCTGCTTCATTGAAAATTTCAAGGGGGCGCTCTTGAGCCATCAACCCAACCCAAGCCAAGACCCACATCAGATATCAAGTTCCTTGACTTATGACATACAGGCCAAGTTTCGTGAGGGTTCAAGCATGACTAACACCTGAAAAGTGCTAAAAGTAATTAGGGGCACTACAGAGGTGCTATATCATGCCCATGGCCAATTTAGATATCAAATCAAGGTGCTTAAAACTGTGATCATAGAATGAAAATTGACACAGGAAATCCACAATGACTAACTTCCTCTTAGACGAAAAATTCTCAAAAAAAATTAGTACATCCACAATGATGAGAGCAATGTTGTCATCATTGATGTACTAAATTCTCATCATTCCCACGCCAGAGCCCAGTCACTAAAGAATAATTAATTAATTATTTTCACCAGGTCTGAGGTATGTGCCAATTTTGGTGAGTTTTCAGGCATCCTAAAGCCCTCAAAAATGCGATTTTGTGGTTCCTCACACCTTTGGTCGGTGCCCGGGCCCTAATAAATATATTATTTTGTATGCATACATCATGATGAAACATGAAACTGAAAGCCTCTATACACACTATGCACCACATAACAACATGTTTGCATGCTGTTTAAATTGCAGCCAGATTGGGAAAGACCTCACATTGCTGCTAAATTAGAAAAGCTTTTGATCACCACTTGAGCACCACTCTGATGCAGACCACCATAATATAGATCACTGGGCCACATCTGACCAAAGTGGAATTATTCTAGAAAAATGCATAGTATGACATTTTTTTTGACCAGAGATTTTGTAGGGAGATACGAGGGGCAGGACAGCACACACATTTAAAGATTTCCCTTTTTATTTCAAAACACAGTCCCATCAATTCTTACTCCTGCTGCACACTGATGCCATTAAAAGGATGCAGGGGAGATGGCACTGTACACAAACTTAACAATAAAAAATGGGGCAAATTAAATTGTATGTTGGCAGTGAACAACAGAATGACTCAGTATACTATTGAGAGGCTGATTTTCATGATGAGCCTCCTCTCTGTTAATGGTGTCCTTAAATAACCCAATCAGCTTAGATGAATGTTTATGATATCTCAGTCTACTGGGTCAGAAAGGAACAAGGTGAGATACGGTGAGACAGCAAGAATTAGAAGCAGAGATGCAGATAAGGGGAGGGGAGCCAGAGAGGGAGAGATTACAGCAGCAGCAGTTATGCAGTGAGTCAGTGAGGAAAAGATTATAGGGCAGAAAATCGTCTTTGGCAGATTTACCTTGTTAGACCCCAGACTGCAGCTGCTGCTTATCCAACACAAGTGCATGTCTATGTGTTCGCAGTAAGTGTGTGTATGAGAGAGAGAGAGAAAACAGACAGAGGCAGGGCATACTGCACAAGCCACATGATTAACCATCTATGTGTTGTAACTAGACCTGAAAAAAACATACTTTCCTTCTTCTCTCTCCATCTCTTTGTCCATTGGTGGTATTCTGTTTAGAGATGCAGCCTCCTAAACCAAGCGCTTACTCTCTCTACAGAAAATCGGAGTGGAGGTAAATGTATGACAGTGCATCATGGAGGGATTTTTATGTCCTTGAGGTTTAAGAAGGGACCAAACAGAATGCATGCTTGGTGGATGGATGCAATTGCAAGTACAGTCAGGCAACCAGAGGAAAACTATCTGAGACAAATGGGAACGGAAAAAAATAACAGGAGGAAAGAAAAAAATACAAAAGCAGGTGAGAGGTTTACCGTCTGAAATAGTAGAAGCGACAGAAGACAGGAGAATGTGCCTGCTCTTCTCCCCTCTTGCTGCGGACCACCCTGCACTCCCGACATTTCTGCAGGTTGGGTCCAATTTCAGAACACGAGTCATCCTGCAGGAAAGACTCCCCCGTCTGCTTCAGCTTCTTCACCTTCCTCCAGTCCTTCAGCACAGAGCGGGGGATCCCATCTGAGAACAGTGCACATTGTTAAGTCATTAACAGTACCTATGTTTTATAATGAGATCATTAAAAGAGTTATGGACAACACAGTCAGTAAAATACACCAAAGTAGTTTGCATTCACCCATAAATGCCTATAAATGTAACAATTCCATGTCAATTCTTTTTACATAAGACAAATGATCTGCTTGCTCTATTTATTTATATTATTTATTATGTTTTTTGTGTCTAACCAGGAATAATGAGTTACAGAAATCTTTCATCTAAGCCACCTAATAGAGATAAAAGGTGACATATGTCTTGTCATGCTGTGTTGGCACCAAGTGCTAGATGTATAGTAGATGATAAAATGGTCTTTAACTAATACCCAGATATAAGAAGATTTAATAAGTCACGGGTTTAGTTTTGATAATGTAGCTAACCACTGCACTCTGAACTGCTCTTAACTGACTTTCACCCTCCAACCTCAGGGCTTTTGTTGTTCTGCTGCAATTATCTGATGAAGTTGAATTGTGAATGTGACTGATACCAGCTGCCACTTTGGTGGCCTGACAATGAGAATAGTAGGCTAATAGGAGGGTAATGGAGCATTGGTTATTTGCATAGCTTCACATGTAATAAATATTATTTAATTGCTTCAAATAGGGGTCATCAAAATGATGTAGATGATACATAGGTGGTCGCCTAACCAGGTAGCCACATATTTGACCCCTGCATCAACCACAGTTGTTAAATCCTGGTGATAGTGTGCATTCCTCCTCTTATCAACAAATCACATGTGCAGAGCTGAACCAGCACTGAATGTCTCCTACTAACAAGTATTGGTAAATGGCCTGTACTTATATAGCGCTTCTCTAGTGATATTGACCACTCAAAGAGCTTCAGACTATATTCACCCCTTCACACACACATTCATACAGCACTTGTTTTATACATGTAAAGTGCTCTCTAACACATACACACACATTCACACACCGTTGACACCAGGGGCAATTTGGGGTTCAGTATGTTGCCCAAGGATACTTTGGCACACAGATTGGAGGAGCCGGGGATCGAACCATTGACCTTCTGAATGGTGGGCGATTGCTCAACCTCCTGAGCCACAGGAAGTCTGATATATTGGATTCCTTTGAACCACAGAGCTGCATTGTTTCCAGAAACTATTAAAAACACATCATTGAGGCACAGTGTGAATCCCATATACACACTGTCCTGTTGCCACAAATACTCACTAGAGCACCAAATGTGGACTAATCTACCACTCAAAGCAGTCCCCAACAAATGTACTATTTCCTCCTATTTGAGTAACATTTTCTAAAAACTACAGTATTCAGTTGGAATCAATGGGCAGTCAGAAGGTGTTGAGGGACATTGTTGGCTGGAGTCTGCTTAATGGTCTTCGCAGGAGTTATTGTTTTAGTAGTTTCACATTCAAAATCTGTTTAATTAAGGCCTGCGGGCTGATAACCGAGCTGCCACTAACATTATTTCACATTTCTAGATGCTCAGCTTCTTTTTAGGTTCAGTGTTCATCGTTCAGGAGGTTTTTACTGGGATCTAAATTATCCACTGAGGCCTCATTGAATAAAGCAGTTTCATATTTAAAAAATCAATGTCTCTCCGTGATGCGGACGTGGCACATTGAGAGCAGCTGTTTGCTCAGCTTCTTTCTCTTATTTGTGAAGATCCAGACATCTGATGACAAAAATCCTCATCCGGTTTAAGATGAGCGTCAGAACATTATATAAAGTGATAGTGACTTGTACCATTCAGAAAGTAGTTGGGAGCTGTGGAGTGGAGTGGAGCTTGGGAGGTAAAGTTAGTGCATCTGTACACTACAATGCAAAAAACATGACTTGATATAACAACATATTATTTTGGTTTGGGTGGAGAGCATGTGTTAATCATGATGTCACGACTAATTGACTTAAATTAGCTTGATTAATTGACCTCAAAAAGTAATTAAAATGCCCATTCCGAATACAGAATATCGCCATGTCCCTTCTCTGCCACTCATGTTTTCAAACCACATGGGGAAACTGTCACTGCTACAGTAAATATCTACATAAGACTTACTGCTGCTTGCCAGTTTGAGTTTGGTCTTCTCTCGGGCTGATCTGAAAATGCCATTGGGCTTCATGTCATCTTCCTCCTTTTCGTTGTCTCCTTTCTTCTTGGCCATATCATTCTGTTTCTTTTTGTAGGTTGGTTTAGGCTGGCGTTTGGCTCGACCCTCCATCTTGCTCTCACTAGCATCGGAGTCATCTCCTCCGCTCTCTGAGCCGGATTCGTATGGCCGTTTGTTCCCTCGCCTTGATGAAGGAGCTGATTTCTTTTCCTCCCCGCCTCCTCCTCCTGCTGTTGCTCCTCCCACCTTCTCCTCCAGCTGCCTCTCTCGCTCACCTTTGCTTCCACTGTCCTTGCTCATTTCCACCTCACTGGAGGTGGAGGCACTGAGATTGACTGTACAGGGTTTGATCATTTCTGACATAGCTGTAGTGTTACTTGTGTTACTTGTGCTGGTGATGGTGATGGTGGCGGTGGTCATGGTGCTGGGAAGTTTCTCTGATTTAGTATTGGTGGAACTGGTTGTAGCAGTAGTGTTCCTATCCTCCTCTGAATGGCGGGTTAGCCAGGCTTTCTTCAGCTTGTGGTAGTTACTGGGCTGCCCACTACTCGTTGAGACTGATCCTGATGACTGGCCGTTAGGCAGGGGGCTGGACTTGCCTGGTGTTGTGCTCCCACTTGCTGAACTGCTGCTACTGCAGTCAACTGATGATGATGAAGATTGGCTAGAAGAGGGTGGAGGTGGAGAGCTGTGAATTGGAGCTTTGTCTACTGAATCCACAGACTGGGAAGAGTTTCCAGTTGTGATAGATATGGGAGCAGTGGAGATGTTGCTTCTGGACTGAGCTGCAGCCAATGCAGCTTTGTGCTTCTTGAGATGGACAAAGGAGGAGAAAGGCTGGCTGGAGCCAGAAGTTGTTGGGACGAGGCTTGGACTAGACTGGGGTGTCCCTGCTGGACTAGGGGGGGGCAATGATCCCCCTGGAGATGTGGTGTGTGAGCTGAAGCAGTCTTGGTGGTCTACTCGTCCTGAGTGACCCAGCGCCCAGCCACCAACGCCTGTTTTATGGGCTACAGTCTCACCTCGAGCAGAAACTGAGTGACCCAGCTCACTGGTGGCTGCCCCACATTTACTCTGTGCGCCAAAAGAGGCTGAAACAACAGTCCTGCTCACAGAGTTTATGCTACTGGCTCCAATAGTTCCCTGCATGCCACACACAGAAGACTTTTTATACTGGACACACATGTCATCCATGTTGGAGTTGGACTGGATAACCCTGCCAGCTCCAGGTTCTCTGACACTCTCCCTTAACCTCAGACATTCCCCCTGAAGCTTGGATGTATAAAACCCCCCCTGAGGGAGATCCTGATGGATCATAGCACCAGATTTGTTAGCACCAACAGGACTTCCATACTTAATGGATGTCGACGAGCGTACAATGACTGATGCCATTGCAGCTTGGGGCTTGCCCCTCAACACTCCTTTCTCTCCAGAGTACAACCCTCCTCTTTCCTGAATCATCTCTCCACCTCTCCACCCATCTGTTGATGAAGTGATAATCTCCCCACTGATGGCAGAGGCCACAGAGGTGATGGCAGCAGCATTTCCATGACCTTTGACGTCCCTGAGTTCAGGCAGCAGTGTAGGAGGCTTTTGCTGCTCTGCTGATGTTTTGCTACCAGTTGCTGCTAAGCTAACTGGTTGGATAGGTGTGAGGGTTGGTGGGGGGGACAGGCGTCCACCATAACCTGCTCTCTCCCTTTCTTTCTCCCTTTCCTTCTCTCGCTCCCTCTCTCGCTCTGCAGCTTCTTTTCGTTCCAGTGCGTGCTGTGTGGGGGGATGGAAGACAGGCGCTCGGTGGAGAGATGGCATTGCCCTGAGCTGGTGTTGCTGCTGCTGTTGGTGGTGGTGGTGGTGATGATGGTGGTTGGGGGCTGAAGAGGAAGCAGAAGATGTAGAGGAGGAGGAGGGAGAAATGGCAGGGCTATGGCGTTCTATCCTGTCAATACCTGTGTGGTGCTGATGTTGCTGTTGGACTAGTGTTACTTGCTGGCTGAGCTGCTCAGTGATTTTCCCTGCTAAACCCTCTCCTCCCTCTGGCTGGTGTTTAATGAGAGGAGGGGGCTTGGAGAGGGAGGCTTTGGAGCTGTGGCTACCCAAGGGCAGAGCTCCCTGGCTTTGCACAGCAGGTCCCATACTGGCTACAACCCCTGGAGCTCCACCAGATATTTTCTCATAATAAGAGCTGAGCTCTTTGGAGGAGTACAGTCTTGGAGGCTCATTCACTACACTGTTGGACAGTGTGGTGAAGTACCGCTCTTTTCTGATTGGATGATGTGGGGATGGGCGTGGCCAGCCTTGGGGCTGGGGGTGGTGAGAGCTGGTATTCGGACAGGAAAGGCAGAATCTCGGCTTCTCTCTCTGTCCCTGTCCATCCCCAGGTCACTCGAGCGCTGGATCTTAGCGGTGAAGGGAGCGACTTCAATGCTCTCTTTCAGGATCTGCCGATTCTCCTCCTTGTATTTACTGGCTCGGTCTGCTGCCTGAAGTGCATCCTGGGAAAGAAAATGCAAAGACTATTTGTAATTATAATTGTAATTAAACCATTAAACAGGGACAATGCACAATAAAACATTATCCTTATATAAAAGAAGGAGAGATGTCTTGTACCAGGTTTTAGCAATTGGTAATTTCCACCTGTAGTCCCTGAGCAGGTAGATGGAACAATAAATTAATGACAGAAAAAGATGCAAATGGAGTACAAAACACCAGGTCATAAAATATTACAGACACTCCCCCCACCCACCCCCACAGATATGTGTAACTACTGCATATACCATAATCCTACACCACTCTCCACAAACACAATTAATAAATGTTTGCAAGTTTGCTTTGACAGTATCCAAGGTTTTGTTAACTTTGAAAAGGACTTAAAGTTTGTACATGAAATTAGCTCTGTTGCGAGAGTATTCCACTAATCTATGGCAAAATCAGAAAAATGTTTTGCCAAATGAAGTTAAATGAAGTTCTTTCAACAATTAATGTGACAGGAGTTGTTTAGCCATTCAACAACATTATGCATTTCCTTTGTTAATTTCATAGCAACCTCTGCTGCACTTTTCCCATGAGTATACAACACAGTATCATCAGCATACATTATTACATTAACATCATTACACACTGATGGAAGGTCATTAATATATATGATGAAAATCAGTGGTCCTAAGATTGTGGGACTGGAAAGGTCATAGTTTGTCATTATATTCAAATGTCAAAAGCCTTGCGAAAGTCAAGGAAGACTGCTCCCACCACTCCTCCTTGATCTAGGTTTGTTTTAATTTTTTCAAGGAAGTAGCAGCACGCTGTTTCAGTTGAGTGTTTTTTCCTAAAGCCAAACTGCATCAGATGTAAGAAAGCCTTGGAATCAAGGTGAGCAATTAGCTGTTCTGCTACAACCTTTTCAGTAACTTTTGTGATAGCTGGGAGATATACACAGGAGTTACTAAGGAGCAATTCTTTAATTTTCAAACAAAAAGACTGCTGGTCTCCTGCTACATTTTTGGTAAAATCTGGATTACATGTAGACAAATGTATGGAGCTGATCATTTAACATTGGACATTATGAAATTAGTGTTGTCCATCTACAGTCTGAAGGGAGGTATCACTGTCAACCAGCACAGGTACAGCTGAAAAGGCTGATGAGCAATCCTCTCCAAAAGAGAGAAGTGTGAAGAGTGATCCTTTGGCAATATGATAAATAAATGTAATATTAATAAAAAGACAGCACCAGTGCATTTGGTGCATGTTCTATAGATATGTGTACCATGTTTTCTGTATTTACTTCATGGCTATTACTATCAATTTTATTCTAATTGATTTTTTAACCACATTTGTAAAATGATAAATATTTGGTGTGACTTATTTATTACAAAGACTTAGATTCAGGATGGTGCTACTACATTTACATTCATTTATTGAATATGTAAAAGGACTGTATTGTTTTCATGCATCTCATTGTGTTGTGTAATGTTATGATTGGTGCTACTACTACTACTACTGCTACTGATAAGGACCATAATTCTGTTCATACTAATAATATCAAAGTGCAGTGTACCTGTGTATTTGCCAGGCGAGCATTGCTGAGGGGGTCTAGGTAGAGGCGGTGTAAGTGGACATCTTTCCCTGTGGGAGTGCGACTCCTGTCCGTCTGCTCCTGTTTCAACTGGGCCAACGTCAAAGTCCTGATTGGGTCCACAAAGCCCTTCTTATCCACATCTCTGCATACAGACAAGTCAAACATTTAACAAGTCATCAAGTTTTATGAGGCTTTATAACATTTTTCAGTAAACTAAAATAGAAAATGGCTGCTTATTTAAGACAAGATTTGTTCTAAAAAGTTAGTCCACTCTGGTTTGTTCATTCTTTTCTTTCTTATCTTTCTTGTTATTCTAAAACAATTTTTACTTTATTCATATATGAAACGAATAAGCGGTATAGATAATGGATGAATGAATGAATAAATACATGAAACAAGCTAAATGTTTACTTTGCTGCATCCCATAAAATCAAATTCTGACTCTAAACTTCAAAATTGCAGATTTTTGGGATCAGAAAAACCAAAAACGAAACAGAAAGTATATGACTGTGTGTGTGAAAGTGATTATTGTGGAAGTATGTAAGTCAAAATATACTTGGGTAACAGGCAGGTGTAGGCCATCTGCAGTGTAATGTGGTATTACGGTCTGTTCAGCAGGTTTAATGAACATGGCATAACTCGGCTAATGACAGAGATGACTGATGTTTCCTCAGTGATGCTTTGTGTGTGTGGGTTTTCAGTAGCATCTACAGTAAATAATGGCCGGTGGTTACATAAGGAGAGCACAGACTGCTGAATGAACAACATTCTGTCTGAACCGCTTTAATATTGGATTAGTGCCACTTCACTTCATCTGACTGACCTGGTATTGTCTGCCTCTCAGGGCTAACTTAGCTCTCTCGCTGCTCTCTGAACACATTGCACTTTACAATGGAAATGGCAGGTTGTTCGAATGTCCAAAGCAAATATTCTGCACCCTGTCTTTCTTCTGTAGCATTTCTTTCAGCCCAGCTCTCAAATGCTTAATTCAACTACAGACAAAAGGAATGCCTCATGCTCCCACTGTCTCTTATTATCTTTCTTGTCTACCATTATCTTTCTGAGACTATCCACACACTGCAGAGCTTCACTGACTAGCTTCTAGTCCAGCTGAACATAATCTAATGTTATGAATGTGTGAAATAATAGCCCTGCACATGTTAAACAGTCTCTTTTTAAACTCCCCTTGTCTTCACCAAAGAATTTACTTATTTTCCACACGTTCCCTGTCTGGAATACATTCAGGCTCCATTAACTATATTTGGTTGTGGACTGATGATACATTCTTAGATGAAGCCAATCCAGCATCTTGGAAAAGAACTTGACATGTTTCTACTCACTCTTTATGGACATCAACACTGGCCTTCGACAGAGGAGGGCTTGTGTGTGTGTTAATCTTGACAGGAGCACGGTGAGCGTCAGCACTTGCTGGCCGGACAGGAACGTGGCTCAGCAAACTCAGACTGTCACCAGTATTACCAGCAGCCTGATGAAGCCATGGACTGGCAGTGTTCTGCACACACACACAGATCAAACATCATTATCTAAATGTGAAATCTTCAGACAAAGAAGTGAAATATTCAACTAGGAAGTGGTGTAGAGCGGTAATTCACCTTAACATGTACACAAATGAAAAATAATACTCCACAGGGGCTTAAAACCCCCAACTTGTTATTGTCAGATAGATACACAGCAATTAAATGGACATAATACATCAAAAATATAGAGCTTAAACTGGTGACTCTACAACCCAATCAATAAAAAGGACAGTCCTAATGAGTGTATAGCTCAGTTTAAAGGTCCCATATAATCTCTTTTGATTCAGCTAGCAAGCTACATAACAAAAAAATGACAGAGGCCAATATATCACTGCAAAGCCTTCCCACGAACAGTAATATTCAAGTCGAATTTATTTTTCTGAAATACCAGAACATTATTTGATGTCTGTTCAAGTTTTACAAAGCTACAATAACCTACAATCAATTAGCTGTGGGTGGCTTGGCCGAGCATCACTCAGAAAACAGGCCAATCACAAGAGAGGCTCAGAGACAAAATGCCCTGTTCTTGCTCCAGTTCCAGAGAGAAGATGTAAAACTATATTGAGCAATCACACATGCATGCACAATTCCTCCAAAATACACACAAACACATGCTAATATGAATATGCCTACCCTCCGTATAGAGGCCTCGGAATTAACTGTGACAGGGTTTTCAGGGTGGACCCACTTAGCTGTGGGGGGCAGGTTGAGTCCTGGGGGGTATGAGCTTGGTGTTCCATTGGGGTACTGCCAGAGGATGGGGTACAGGCCCAGCCCTGCTGCCCCACTGTGAGCCTGGGTTAGTAGAGGGGGTGGTGGGGGACCTTGACCCTGAAAACAGAAACATTTTATATTTTGAGAGAAGGGTGTAAATAATATTCAGCTTGGATAAATTGGGAGTGGAGGCAACATTGCTTTCCTGCCCTTGCCATCTATCCTCACCCCACCTCAACCCCCAGAGCAACTTTTACATCAAGCAACAATCCTTCCTAGTGCAGCTTTAATTGGTGTGTAGGTATCTGGAGTCAGACCTGTAGAAACTGCTGTTGGTGTGCAGCTGCCGGATGAGGTAGGCCAAGGTGACCCAAACCGCCAGGGGAGTCGAGCCGAGGGTGGCCCCCAAGGAGAGACGCTGTGGGAGGAGGCATGGCCGGAAGCACCCCAGGTGGTAAAAGGTGCGGATGAGGTAGGGCAGAGGTGTGAGGAGCAGCAAGGAGGTGGGAAGTGGCATGTGGGTGAGAAGCAGGGGTGAGGCAGGGGGAGTGGGGAGACGGGGAGTGCAGGGTGTGCAGGTGGGGATGGAGATAGGCTGCCACATGGTTGGAGGAGACAGTGGCGGCAGCAGAGTTCTCGGTGTCGGAGCGGACCAGCGCTGGGTCCCTGTAAACGGTAAAGGTTTCGTTCTTATCGATGATCAGAGGGCTCTTGGTGCTGCTGCTCATACTGACTCCACCTGACTCTGGCCGCGCCGGCACCGGCTTGAAACCAGGCCGAAGAGGTTCTGTTATTTCTGCTTTAGCAGACAAACGGCCTGTTGGAGGTGGTGAGGTATTGCAGTACCGTGGTATTTTATGTTTAGAGACCTCTGGGGAGGTGTTGGGTTTAGGTTTGGAGATGTCAAGCAGGCCCGGGTGGGGACTTAACTTTAAGAAGTTCAGCTGGGTTCGTGTTGGGGTAGGAGTGGCTCTGAGAGTTGTTTGGGTGTTGGAGTTTCTGTTTAATGGAGTCGAGCTGAGGTGGATTGGGGTTTGGGCTGGGGCTCATTTTGGATTTGGCTGAGTCAGGAGTGGAGACTGTGTTCATCTTGTTGGGGGGCAGTTGTTGCTGGGGATGTTTTCTTGTCTCCTCAGGTAAAGACGGGGCCTTAATGCTGGGGTGGATAGATGTGTAGTGTTGCTGTTGCTGTGTGTTGTTGTGCTGCTGTTGTTGATGATGAAGATGAAGATGAGGATGAGGAAGGACAGTTTTCTCCTTCTCCACTAACACCACATGATCAGCCACTGAAGTGACAGGCCTGAAAAAAAAGCACAGAATAACTGCTTTATTACATATGTACAAGACAGGACTGCATACAAGATTACCTTTACTTCCTATTCTAAATTAGGAAAAATTGCATGATTTTATCCCTATCAAGGCCTCTTTTGATGAAAACTGCTAAATTAATTGTATTAAAATATTTTCATACATAATCACATTAAATAATTTCTCACATTTGTGAACCATTTGTGCATAAAACAAAGTGCTCACTTGTTAAGTAAAATATACAAGTAAAATTTGGTGCTACGAAAGCTGCTCCCTTCATTTGAGTATTTCCATTTTATGCTACTTTAAACTTAGATACTGTAGATGTCTTTTTACGCCATTACATTTATCTGACATCTGAAAGTTACTAGGCACTTTGTAAATTAGCATTTTACATACAAAACCTATGATCATGATGTTATCAGGACTACACTGTGATCTGTAAGTAGGGGGAGACCTTGTCCAATCATGTTGGGGGGTTGGGTATGGGTGGGGTGGTTTCCACACTCCACACTCTCAACTGTTTTAATAGTGGGCCTCATGCAAGAACCAGTCATACAGATTTGTTCTGAGATAGGAATGAAGGTGTTGAGTGGTCCAGACCTGCACAGGTCATCAACAGACAGACTGCCTGTCTTCACGCAGACAAAAGACACTTGCTTGCCTGAAGAATGATATTGGCTTAATCTTAATGAATTTGGAGTTGAAATATGATACCAAAATTGATGTAATTAAAAATCTCTATTGTAGTAAAATGGTAGTAATACATGAGAAAATATTGTTACCTGAGGAAAAAAGAAGACAATGACTGAATTCCTTCTTCTTAAAATAATATCTGGTTAAATTCAGCATATTTCAGTGCTGTTATGTATAATGAGGCCTTAAGTTGGAATTCCTGTTTAATACCTACTTGCTCACATGCTGTATATGTAAAGCGTTTTGCTGAATAATAAGCTGCATGAATGAACACTGGAAATACATTCAGAGACTGTTGGTCAAATTATTATTGTAGGTTTTTTTATTTATTCCTATTTTTACTCCAGGCACATAGCAAGGGAAAACAGTTTTTACAGATTTATCTGAGATCTTGAGCATAAAAGACTTTTTTTTTTTTGGTAAACATGTGTTGTACCAATCTTTACATTAATCTGATGGCATTCAAATTCAGACTTGAAAATGTTGAATATGATATGACAGATAATGAAAAATGTGACAGGTCTGGCCTAGTAAGACTGCTGACATGTTAAATTGCCTTCAGATTATCCTAAAGGGCTGCACGTCTCAAAGAAGCTTAAACATGTTCTCTGATTACCTGCATAACCTGATTTCTCTGAGTAACATACTGTGTCTTATTAAAGGACAGTTGGATGGGACTGTTACATCAAATCTGGAAATCTTTTAATGAGTTAATTTAATAACTACATCTGCCACCCAGTCAATAAATCAGGACATTCAAGGAGCAGTGTGGGTTCTAATATTCAGAATCTACACTTTTTAAATTAACCTGCTGGGGATGAGTTAAGTTCTTTTATCTGGACTGAAGTGAAGACTTCTGTTCTCACCTGATGACCTCTGAGGGAGAAAACTCTATCTTGCTGCCTAAGCTCCTCGCAGATGTCATGCCACCTCCCATAATGCCTTGCTGCTGTTGCATGGGAGGTTCAATATCTGTCCTGCGGCCTCCTTCTGACGGCGAGGGAGATGGTGGAATGGGAGGTGAGGACACTGGGGAGGGGTTGAGGGGGAGGTAAGGTGAGAGGGCCGTGGACTCAGCCTTCTGTGAGGCGAGCAGTGCTGATACTGCCTCTGAACTCTCGCGGTGCACTGTGGCCTGGGCGTCATCTGTGATTTCGATCACACCACTACCGTGGAGGTGGGACGACAGTGGCGTCTGGGACCGAGAAGACGCTGAAAAAAATAATACTATAAGAATGCTACATTTACTCATCATCGCGAATATGACATGCCATGCATCAGCTGACTGTACCTTTCACAGTGTTCTTGCTGCTCTCCATAATGCCGCCTTGAATGGTGTCAGACATCAGAGACTGTTGCCGTGGAGACTGGGTAATTTGCGTTACCGCCACCAATTCCTCCACCTCCTTCATTATCAGTTTGCCCGTTTCCTTAACCACACCCTTCTTGCTCTCCTCCACTGCTTGAAGCTCCACCCATGGGGACAGCCGACCAATGAGAGACGAAGAATTGTTAATTTTGGCTCCCTGCATTAGCGGCTTCTCGTCTTCCTCCATTTTGGAAATGGCACTTGGTTTTACATCACTGCTGCGAGTCTTAAGTTCGTTCTCAGAGTTGGGCTCTGAGGAGGAGGAAGAGGAGGAGGACGACGACGACGAGGATGACGAGGAGGAAGAGGAACATGAGGAGTGGGCAGTCCTCTTGTTGTGTGGATTTTCTGAGTCACTACTCTCTGACAGATCAGACGTCATGTCAGTCTTCAGCCTCTTTAATCCTGCCTTCTTCTCATCTTCCTCACCTTTCCTACGTTTGTTCACCGCCTGTTTCACCTTGGACTTGGAGTCTGAACAAACAGAAACAAAATATTTTCTGATTAATATACCCTCTGTAGGCTGGTGTTCGTACTCACTAACTTTCCTCTGTAACACTACAATTAACCATTTCCAAGGTTTACATTAGCACCCGCTGTGATACACTGCTGGTGGCAGTGAAGAAACTTGACAGTGGAGAGCAACATCCATCCATCTATTAGTGTCGCTGCTTATCCTTAAGGATCTTGGGGAGACTGGAACCAATCCCAGTTAGAGGGCAAGACCTAACTGGAAACTTAGTATGATCTATTCACATGGAACTACTGTTGTCAGGGAGGCATTATAAAATACGTATTAGAAAAAAAAATCTACTAAAAAATAAGCACAAGAAAATGTACACCTATAAATGTTGACCTTTTCACTACCATGAAATTAAGTCAAATTGACGATTTTTTGATGTGGTAGTTTTTATATAATGTTTATAACACCCACAATTAATATCTAAAAGAAACCAGTGTGTAATGTTTTTGTGATTAAAAAACATTACATGTCAACTCCATTTCAGTTCTATAATGGAAAGAGTGGCAGAAATCACTAAAATGGCAATGCTGTCACAGCATACTCTTAAATGTATATAGAGAATCTTTAACCGTTACAATGGTGTTTGATAGCGACTGTCCTCACCTCTTCCTGTGGTGTCCTCTCTCCTGTCCTTGTCTTCCTCTGGAACACTGCTGTCTGATCCTTTCCTCCTGGAAGAGCGAGAGTTGCGCTGCTCTCTCTGCTCCCTTCCACTGCTGCCAGGCGAGTGGTGCAATTGGCTGGCTAGTTGCTGGCTTTGCTGTGATTGGGTGTGCTGCTGGGAGGCCAGCATCCCCTGGGAAATTTTTGGGTTGGGGCCTGATGAGGTCATGATGGGGCGGGGGCTGTTGGCTTGGGCTCGTGTGTAATGACTCTGTAAAAATAAAACAAAGTCAAACATCAAAATATGTAAACAAACACACTTACCAAAACCAGAAATATTACTATGAATGTTACCAGTTTATTAGACATACCTCTAGAATTGAATGCAAACTAACCCAGCAGTAAGTTAACTTATTTTGAGTTTCTTAAAGTCATACTGGTATTATATTGGATTTAAACTACACACAAGTCAAGTCACTTTCATTTATATAGGACATTTAAAAACAAGAGTTGACCCAAAGTGCTTTACTGTTGCAGCAGATGGATTAGCAATATGTGAAAAAATAAATAAAGGAATAAATAGCATGAGGATAAAATCAAAATTGATGCAAGAGAACTGAATAAAACCAACCAAGACTAAAACACAGTAAAAAGACATTAAAATAAGACAAATAAATTAAGTGTGGACATTGATATACTCATGAGACAACCTCAGACTGACCTAAAAGCAAGATAAACAAGGTAGGTCTTTAAGTTTAATTTAAAATTGCCAAAGTCTGGGAGCAGGAACAGAAAAATCCTGGACACCTTTGGTTTTAAGGTATGAGTGGTGAACTGAAAGAAGTTGTTGTGAAGATAACCTAAGTGACTAAGCTTTATAAACAAATAGTAAGATTTTAAAATCAGTTCTGTAATTCACTGGTAACCAATGCAAGTGTTGCAGTTGCTGCTACATTAGGTCCTCCGGTCTTAAACAAATGCAGCCTAACTGCACCCAAACTGTTTTCGAGTGGTACTGATTTTGTGATTTTGGAGATGTATATAGACCTATAATGACACCCCCCCCCCCACTGCATCGCTGTGCAGGCTTTGTATGGACATAACTCCAACCAAACACTAATCCAAATGGCAGTTGTTCCAAGTGTCTACAGTGAATTTCTAAAATATGAACTTCCTCATTTATAACATGATCACTGCAAAACCTGAGGGCTCCGTGATTGAGCACATGAATGACAACTTCTTATGCACAGTGGCAGATTAATCCTAGGGTATGGTCAGCTCTTCAACACAATCTATCTTAACTAATAACACACAAAGCATTGTGTCCATATTTAAAGCATCATCGAAAAAGTATGTGAACCCCTCAGCTAATGAAGCCCAGCTAAGGGCATTGGGGCTGTTCAACATCTCTGTTCATCAAACTATAGAGCATGGTGGGAGGGGAAAATGAATTATATCACGATATCTTCCAGTATAATCTCAGGGTGTCTGTCCACCAGCTGACGCTCAGTAGAGGTTGGGTGACGCACCAAACAGATGCTGTGGACTGAGCTCAGAGACGTTCACACCACACATCCTGAGAATCTGTCTGAGCTGAAGCAGCTCTGTAGGAAGAACGGTCCAAACTTCCTCCTGAACGTACCAATCTGATCCATAGAGACTGGAAGAGCTGGACTGAGGTTACTGCGACCAAAGGAGGTTCAACCACTTATTAAATACAAGGGTTCACTGACTTTCTCCACCAGCACTGTGAATGTTTAAGGAGTGTGTTCAATAAAGACATGAAAGCTTCTAACTGTTTGTCTTAAGCACATTGTATCAGATCATGTTTTATGACCAGTTAATGCAGAAAACCAGGTCATGTTCACACAGGAAATTTTCCCTGATAACAGCTCACATGAAACCATCTTCCTCTTTACTTAGAAATAATGCATGAAGACACTAGAAGGACCATAAATGGCACATGTTTTGCTGTTAGAAGGCTGTGACATCAGCTGGATCTCAATACCGAGAAGTGTTTCTAATATTTTTGCCCACCTGAACTTTAATAACAGTGGACTAACAATTAGAAACACATCTCTGTATAAGCCACAACAATTCAAAAGCACCAGAAACTACATCCTCTCAACAAAAAACATGAAGGAGGACTGCCGATTAGACTGCATTAATTAACAGGAAACTTATAAACTGTTAGATGTATACTGGGGTGTAGTTTCAAGTGATTCTGTCCCTCTGTTGTATATAAACGGAATGAACAAGCACAATAGGTATGTCAATGTACCACGTAGTCCATAACTCCAGTGATTTCAAACTACTTGATAACAATATGCAGTCTTTCAACAACTGTATCCACATCTGAGCCACAGAATAAGTGATTTGGAAACCTATACTGCAATGGTCTTTACTCTCTATGACCACGGGACTGTGCTTACATTAACTGTTAACTATTACATATATTCCAGTCCAGTGTCTTATTAAACATTCAACTGAAGGGGCTGGAACACTACTGAACTTAGAAAGGGAGAAATGTCTGATAACATCTGAATTGTATATGAAATGATCTAAACATTTATCAATATCAAATGAGAGAGGAACACTTGAAATTCTACCACGAACACAAATGAATGACAACTTAAACAGGATGCAGTCAGAAAAATTTCCAATTGCTTTCTAATCTAGTTAAAGGTCATAATCAGAAATTCAACCTTTTAGTCACTATTTCATTTCTAATCTACAGAGAAGGGCAAAAAATGCATCACTGATCTGACACTTTCTGACTATACTGTGTGACCACAGACAAATACACACTCTTTAACTGTATATCTAATCTGTTTAGTTTAGAGAGAGAGTTCATGGCATTGTAATACTGTCTGTGAAATATAGTCCCAGAGTCTAATATTTGCTGGCTTTTCAATTGTGCTGCAGAGAATTTGTGGATGTAAAAAAGTGAATATTTACTTATCTAAAAACATTTTCATCCAGAGGCATTTTTCTCTAAACAAATGCCTCTCTATAAATCTGTACACTTGGTACCTTACACCTTTACAATAGAGCTTAGGCTCTATCCATGGAGTTGACAGAACAAGATGGTTTACAATTCAAGGATTTTTTTGCACTAGTATGCTTTTCATAATTTCAGTGGTTGTAAGGACTTTGCTAGATATCCAATCAGATTTTAAGAAACAGCATTCTCCTTGTGGAATATGCTGTCTAATGTGGTGAGGCATGCAAGCTGTGGCAGCCTGCTGTGGAAAGAGAAAGGAATTGACTGATGCTGATCTGCAACATTTACTTGCAAATCCACACAAGTCAGAAACACCAACTCTGAGCCACTTCATGATAAATTTATATCATCACCTACACTTCAGGCTGCTAGATAAGGCCAAGCAATAAGTTCTGGGGTCACTCAGCAACGGTAGATGTTTTGTTGTTCTCATGTTGCTGTTAACTTGTGAAGGTAGAATAGTGTGTGCAGAGGGAACATAGTTAGCCACACAGGAAACATCTGAAGGGTTGCACGGAGCTTTCCCCAGCCTTGCCAAAGAAGGTCAGGTGGTGCCTCTGTTTAATTAATGTCCCAGTTCGACTCTGTCTGGGACATGCCAGCTACCTTAAAACATGCTGAAAATTTCGCGTAACTGTTGTATGACTTTTGGCTAATGCTCTTGGATGGAAATTATAATGAAGTAAAGAAATGGCAGTAGGTAGTTAAAGAGAAGAATATCATGGCTGTTCCAAAAGCCCAGAGTATCCAGAAAAGGGAGGTAAACCAGTCCAACCTTAGTTATTAATGAAAGGCAAAGCAGTGCTTTCTCTATTTGTGATCCTAACATTTCATCCTGAGCCTGGGGCTAATAGCTTAGATGGGCAGGCTAGACTCATTAGCTGCAACTCACCAAAATAAGAGCAGCAGAGTAGAAGTCATTGGTTTCTAAGATAATCCTGTATTGGTCCACAGCAGGAAAATCTATAATGGAATTGATTGAGGAGTATTTAGATTGTCCCAATAAGTACTTATACAGCAGGGACACAGGATGCAGATTTTGGCCAGGTGTAGTTACCTTTAAAAAACATTCTTACTTGAAATTTTAAATTCCAGCTTGCATCCCTTACACCAACTTTAATAACCACGTCTGTTCATGCACATACACCATCACTGTTTTATACTCTACCTATGACCCCAAAACTGGTCTCATATGAACTCAAAGGGTATGTAAGATAGTCAAATGTTTTCCCACTTGATGCCGATTAGAGTTCCCACCACCAAAGCCTTAATCTACTAACTGATACATTCATTTGGGATACATATGGCGAGAGAAATGTGTTGTCAAAAGGGAGATATACAGGTTAGACAACCATTAATATAAAAAATATTGAAGACATGAAGACATTAAGATAGTTTAAGAAACATATAACGATTTAATAATAGTTTGACTATTGTTGAGGTATTTTTATGTACATTTGTTCACCCAGGTACTGTGGTATCAGCCAAAAAAGATTCGTCAATAACTCTAAAGTTGCACTTTGCAGATACAGATTCACAAATGTCAGTTACAAATATGTAAAATGTTATGCTAGACTTTGAGAATTCTAAGGATGGCTATAGTGGACTTATGACCAAATGGGGATACCAAAGTGGAAATGAAGTAAAATAATGATTCTAGATTGACCTAGGTGTTCGTTTCTCCGAGACAGCTTCTGTTTTTTCTCTCTGAAATTTAAAACTTGCTTGATTTATATTGCTAATAAACTAGAGACACTGTGAAGACAGATGAATTCCACAGTGAGTTAGTGAGGCCTCGCTCGTTAACTTCCTTCATAGCCGAAAATATGGTTCTTTGAAAACGCTAATATGATATTCTTCTGTCAGGATCAGCTGTGAGTTTAAACCCATCCATAACCTAACCATCACACAATGTGCCTAACAATTTTGTTACAGCCTCAAATCTCCTACAGGTCAGGGTACTCGATATTTGAATCACAGTTACAGTTCAGAAAACAACAACAATGAGCTGGGAGGAAGTCTTCAGATTTCTGGGTAATTGTGTAATTCTAACAAAACCACAGCTGGAGGAATCTCAGGTGCCTGGGATGCTGGAAATTTAACACAGATAACTGCATGATTATATATGTCAGCTTTGATCACAGTTAAATAACAGACTTGGCCTTTGTCTTTATTTTAGGTACTGAGGAAAAGGTGGTGGAGGGTTAGCGGATGGTGGGATGGGGCGTGGAGGGCGTATGGATGTGGGTGGGGAGGTTGGGGTAACGGAGTGTTGCTGTGGTCTCACTGGTCTCCCTCCTGCCATCTTTTAACGTGTTAATACAGGAAAGAAAATCAAAAGAAAATAATAAAATGAAATGAATATAAAGAAAATGTGGGACAAGGAGAGAGATTTTACAATTATGGACTAGAAATGACTGGCTGAGCTCATTGACCAGTTCATATATGAGCTCCTTTCTATATACAGTATATCTTATCACTTTTGACCTGTCACAATGCCACATTCTAAATAGTGCTGACTTGCCAAGGGCCACCATACTTTGAAGGAGCTAATAATAGGTAACCAGCACAACAGTATGTCCAAAAGGAGTTTTGTCGCAAAGCTCAATTAAAAGCATAGTAGGAACTTTTACTCTTGCTTATCTCCATTAAGAAACAGAGAGAAAGCAGAAAATGAGACACAGACAGGACAAACAACTATAAGAAAGAATTCTCAGATAACCACAGTTACTACCCAAACTAGACATTTAACAAAAACCCTTGAAAATACAATGAAACTCTTCTAGCTCTGAAACTATGCATGATAAAAAAGATTTGAAAGTCTGTTTGGGAAGCTTGGTAAGGCCAATGTTTTTGAAACAAACGATAAACAGACACAATGTAGACAATGCTGAGTCTAAAATGAGTGGTTGGTAAATCAAACAAGCAGCAGTCTACCTGGCACTGCAGAAACATATAACAAAGTTGGCTGTTTAGCTGCATTCAGCAACAGAGCGCTAAACAGTTTTGAGATTAAATGAATCAAAAATAACCTGCAGGATTAACCAGTGATGAAATAATCATTATGTAGTATTGTATGTAATCCATTTGAAGTCTGTATGTGAAAATATATTCATATACATTCATGTCACCTTCCAGCTCTGGTATGGATATAATCATCAGAAAGTTACTACCTCATCTGGCCAGAATCATACTCTTCCTTTTAATGATAGTCACGCCATCATTGTTGACATGTATCTTTGCCAGGATTCTGACAGTACACTTTCATCATGTACTCATTCTGAATATTTTGTGTGTAATATTGTAATTTTCTCTCATTTTGCTTTGTACATTTGTTAATACGGTAGATAGTTACATAAATATGCATTTTCAAATTTGTTTACCTGTGTGCCGTGGTTTTTTATGGTGTATTCGTACCATGGGCAGTGTTGTTGTTCTGACTGGATCGTGACCTTCGCCTGAGGATGCTAATGTTTTCTCCTTTCAGCAGGAGGACTACTATCCAGAAAGGCCACCTGACTATGGATGGATCCACATTCTGAGGCTCTAGCACCTGAAATGTTGTTACTGATCTACTTTACACTGTCTATAAATTGAACCAGGTGTATATTACATCACAGGGCATCTAAAAATTTTGAATACCTAAAAGTCTTATTCTTTGGTTCAGGAATTCAATCTAAAGAGTGGGGAAGTTTCATGTATTTGAGGTTCATTATACAAAAGTGAAATATACAAGCTCTTTTGTTTTAATTTTGATGATTACAGCTAGGCCTATGAAAAAATACAGTATCTCAAAATATTAGAATATTTCATAAGATCGAATGCGTGATTTATAATATATATAATATATATTGTATATATATATAATATTGTTGGGTCTGTGGCCTTAATCCTCCCTGATAACACCTAAGTAGATTCTGTATGGATTCCAGGTCAGCGAGCTATCAACAAACCAGTTACTGGTAAGCCTTTGCACTGTGGGCAGGCAGCCAAGTCCTGCTAAAAAGGAAATCATCATTCCATAAAGCTCCTCAGCAGACAGAAGCATGGAAGGCTCTAGATCTCTTGTAGATACTGTACTGATCTTTGACCTGATAAAACACAGTGACTAACACCAGCAGATGACATGGTATCCAAATCATTACCACCGTGGAAACTTCACACTGGACTTCAAGCAACTTGGATTCTGTGCCTGTCCACCATCCCAGACTGGGACCCTGATTTCCAAATGAAATACTACTTCATCTTGAAAAGAGGACTTTGGACCACTTGAGCAACAGTCCAGTCTTTTTTCCTTAGCCCAGCTTAAGACGCTCTGACATTGGTTCATTCAAGGTTTGATACAAGGAATGGACATTTGTAGCCCATTTCTGATGATCAGCCTGTGTGTGGTGGCTCTTGATGCACTGACTCCAGCAGCCCTGAATCAGCCTTGCTTGACAATCACTCAAGGCGTCATCCCTGCTGCTTGTGCACCTTTCCCACCTGCTACACTTTTCCCTTCCAGTCAACCTTCCATGAATACGCTTTTGATACAGCACTGCAAAACAGCCAGCCTTTCAGCTATGATCTTCAGGGTTTACCCTCCTGTGGAGGGTGTCAATGAGAGTCTCCTGACAGCTGCCTGCTTCCTGAATGGCTGCAAAGGAAATCAGGACTGAGGAGATTCGGCATTTATACTGCATAAATAGTGATTTACTTGAACCGTATATTATTTTCGTTTTTCTAGCTAGACTGTAATTATCAATACTAAAATAAAAAATGCTTGAAACATTTTATTTACATGTATGAGTCTTAGAATATGTACAATTTGTTTCTGAATTAACCGACTGAAAAATATTGGAACTTTTCTACTATATTCTAATTTTGAGATGCATCCTAATGCAGTAGAAACTTCCATCTGGGAAAACTAGACAAAATCTAATTGAAGACTGCTTCTACCAACAAAAAAAATGACTAAACCACTTTAATAAAATCTTTGAAAACCCATGTATAGCAAATAAACTAATTATTGTTCTAATAAAGTCAAATTCAGTGACTTTTGCGTACATGTGGACTTGAAGAGAGCAGTGTACCACCCAAAGTATCCAACCTCAGAGGACGTATTTCTGTTTGTTGGTTTTGACTGTTGCACTATTGTTGTATCTTGCCTTCAGTAACATTATGTATTCCAGTAATATTAGATAATATTATCGTCGAGGATGGAAAAAGGAAACATTTTGAACTAAATTCATCTACAATCCATCTAAAATTCATTAAATAACCACAAAAATCCTAAAAGGCTATTGGGTATCGACTGCAGGATTAATGTCGACCGCTGTCAACCTACCAAATTTTCCTCAATGTTCACTATAGATTAGTTTATTACTTTATTAATAGCTGTAGCTAAGAACCTAATCCAGTGTATCAGCCAAGGTCCCAAGTAGTACCTAACCCTCTTGTAATAAATTGTCCTACTTCATGCATGTTATATTGTATGGCAATATATTAACTCTGTGCACACATTTTATAGGAAGACAGGTAAATTGTGTGTATGTGAGTGAGTGTACCTGGTCACCATAACGACCATGTTTCGCCAGAAAAGGTCGGTGTAATGATGCTAGAACCATTGTGTTGAGTCTTGTCTATAATAATAATGCACACGGTAGCCATTCAATGAATACGGACCTGAAGCAACAGGAAAATAGTTTCAAGCATATGACTTAATCCAGGTTCTACTGTACATACACTACTTATGTACTGATTATGATAAATATGATGAAAAAAATAATAAATGCTTTAACAAATAGATAATAGTCATAACTTGTTATGTTCGCCACACTTCATACACTGCAACAAAACTTACAACCCCAATAGAACAAAGAGTATATTGAAAAGCCTACCTTGCATAAAATTCCTGCACCTTCTGGGTCTTGAGCCAGCTCTTCTGCCTCTGTAGCTGAGGGCTGTCTTAACACTGGGTTCTGACTGTCCACCCTAATCTCATGTGCACACACACACACACAATGCTGGTATATCAAAGACCAGCGCTTAAATGGAATACACATCGTTATTAGTCCAGACTTTAGACAGGTAACCTGAAAATGCTGCTCATAACAGCCCTTTCAAATGGCAAGCAACAAAGTTATATTGCAGAAACGCTTGATACAAATTCCGGTTCTGCTGAGTCTCATTATTAAAGATTCGTTTTGACCTCTCTGTTCACCTTGCACTTATAAATCTTTACAGTACGTGGTGTCTTATTTGATATATCTTTCTTGTTTCTGTTTTAATACTTAATTGAATTAAATTTGATTTCTTTCTGCCTATTAGTTTTATTTCATTTCAATATAATTTAGTTGGTGAAGTCACTCTAAGAGCAACACTCCAGTGTAGGAAAACACCAATACAGCTGGCTTCCTGCTGAAGAGTACCTCAGTAATGAGACTGCAGCAAGCACTGCCTTCTACCTTCACACAGATCTATTCTGCAAGTCTGAGGATTGAACCGTGACCTTCTGGTCATCAACCTACAAACCAGAATTCCATCTTAAGATTTAAAATGTAATCAAATGCATTTCTATAAAATATATTAGAAGGCAATAGAGATGTGAAGCAACAAAACGCCAAAAAGCCTTTATATATAGTATACACACACACAGGGTATAGGGTGGAAAAATCGAAAGGGAATCAAGAACCAATACGAGAAACTATCTAATATCTTCGTTCTCAGACATATGTGCCAGCAATACATCAACACTGATGGAGGGACAGAATGAGGAGGAGGAAATACTGATGACTTGTGGTACACTTGGCTTCTTTCTGCTTTGTGTTCATTTGTGTGTGTGCACACATGGTCTAAGAGGTTATCTTGGAGCCTCTTTGACAGGAATCACCAGAATGAGATACGGAGTCAACCCACCACTGTTTGCAGTGATGTCTGGCTCATCTCTTCATTCTGCTCAGAGGTCTAAATATTAGCTGCAGTAGGACTCATCAAGTGTTGTGTTACACAGTGCCATAGAGGTCCTCAGAAATGTTTCTCATATTTTCAATTATCTGTTTTCCATTCACCTATCACTAGCAGTGCGCATCTGTCCCGCAAAGGAAGTAAGAAACATAAACTGTCAACATTGGTACTGGGGGCTATTCTAATTTACAGGCCTCACCTTCCTGTGGTAAATGTTTAGCCATTGCAGAAAAATAAATACATAATGTATGTGCTTGTTCTACGCCCGCCACCACCACTGCAATCTATCTGGCTCACCAGAATGTTTGGGGACACGATACACACAGATATAGCTACCAAGGCAACATGGTCACCACGACTGCTCTACTGGTCTATTTTCAAGGAAGGAGTTATTGAATCTGCCATAGACATCTACCAGTGTGATCTATCATGATTCAAGCACAACAAGTTTTAGGAGAGTTACGGTTGGGAAACACACTGCAGATAAAACCTACTTGCAGACAGGTGAGATATTTTACTGACAAAACTGGTATCCATGGTGATATATATGGCCTGTAAACAAGTATCACAAATAAGAGTAATCTCGCAAGAGTTACAGCACTTTAAACATTCTGATTTAAAACAATTTTAGATATTTAATAGAACTTACAAGTCAAACATCCATGCAAAAACAAATAAAACAAACAAAACAAAAAGGAAACAGGCCAACTGCTGACATTTAAATAAAGTGAGTACTTTTAATTTGTTTTCCGGATGTATAGATAGAATTTGTTAAAGAACCAGTAAATGTAATAGTAGCCCTATATTCTGAAGAGTAGAGTTTGGTTGTGAAAAGTACCTTATCACTCACCTACATA
This sequence comes from Lates japonicus, assembly GCA_033238685.1. Lineage (NCBI taxonomy): Eukaryota > Metazoa > Chordata > Actinopteri > Centropomidae > Lates > Lates japonicus. Next base: position 5,706 of record BRZM01001365.1, on the reverse strand, counting down.
ACCTGTAACTGCACATTTGCTATTTCTGGCAACAACTACCTATTCAACGGCAAAAGAAAGCTGAATTGTGGCGCTGCCTCAATCCAGCAGAGTAATGATGTGCGCCAAGACAGGAGTTGCTGTGAAGGTTGTGCTATTTATTTCAGCAATGTTAGCTGCAAAAGATCTGCCAGCCAGCATGCTGTCACCTCTTAAGTCTCACAGTCGAAATTCAGTGCATTACAGTATACAAAGTTGAAATGATGGAAACTAATCTCCAAAACATTTTGAAAAGACTTAAATGGTATATTAACTATACAAAACAAGTTGATGAACAAAAGTTGAGGATAAAGATAGCCCCTTTCAATAGAAAAATTGAATTTCTTTTGGTGCTTTAAGATGATAATACAGATACTTTTGCGATCTACTAATAAATTTCTATTATGATAATAGCTTCACCATTGTCTCTAAACTTTCCTGGGACAGTTTTGACTGAAGGCTATTTGTTGTGCCTCCTACTATGAACAGAGGTGGCATTTGACGCCACAGCACACGGAAGTCACTAAGGTTATGCTTCACTGAGTGGCAGAAAGACAGATAGCAATGTTAGCTACTGAAAGTTTAAAAACACATCCAGCCGGGGAAATGCTGCCATGCAAATTGATTGTACAGGATTTGAAAGGCCGAGCTTTATCTTTCACAGGATACTGGAAAGCCATAGAAAAGAGAGGGAGATGATCACATGCATTAGCAGATATCTAGAACTATGAACTAGACACTGAAACTTGGATTTTGTGGTTCATTGCGCGGTTATGCTGTATTTTTGGTTAAAATCATACCTTAAGTTGGTATACTGTATTGGCTAATATCATATATCAGTAAAGCTCTTAACATTAGGCATCGCTCATTTAGCCATACTCATCATAACTGACATGTTTTTGTCTTAATTTGTTGCAAAAGGCATCCATGATTATGAACCTTGTGTTCATAAGATTTGTTAGCTAACTTAAGGTAACTGATGTACCCAAAAGTCATACTTTAAAAAGCACTTTAGTAAAAGTAAAGATATTGTGTTAAAATATTACTTTGGTAAAAGTGGAAAGTCACCTAAATAAAAAGCGCTTGAGTAAAAAGTCTCAGTATCTGATATTAACTGTACTTTAAATATAAAGTATGCTAAATGAAATACATTATATTTCTACTTGTGTCAGTATACCGTTTACTGTAAACTTTATAGGGGAGTGACGAAACGCATACCCCCATAATAACAAAGGCAGATACACCACAGTGTGACATGAGTGACATCTTGTGCACTAGATAAATTAGTAACATGACATCAAATCTAATATGCATCCACATATGTTGGGAGACAAGACAGATGGTTTGTAAAAGACTTCAAACACCCTTCTGAGGGACACTGCCTGCCATGGAGATAAAGGAGGTTGAAGGAGGAAAACAGTTGGAGAATTTGACAAGCTACTATTCATTTAAAACTGATTGTTGAAAATTGTTGCTCAGGACATTTGTCAAGGTATTGGGTTAACACACGTATAGCCCATATGATGCAGCTTTAAGTTAAAGGCACCGATCTGGCTGTCAAAAAGGAAGCTAGAGCTGCTGTATCGAAGCTTGGCAGCATCAATGAATCGATAGACGCTGGAGATGGCAGCGTGAATGTAAATATCTCATGTTATAAATGTAGACACCTGCAGCTATAGACAAGTGCAATTTCTATATGGATAAATTTTTTTTCTTTTGAATTTAGTGGGTAGCTTATATTCAGGTGCACTCATTAGTCTGAAATTACGGTATTCACATTATTGCCAGCAAAACAACAGTAAACTGTGTATTATAATAACATTTGGCCTCTTATACACAAGTAATTCACTGTAGGGAGAGTTTCATGGGGACTGAGAAGGTTCAAGTCTCAGCTCATCTATACCAGTGTCCCACCTGTAGTTGGGAAGGCATCATGGTGATGGTAAATGCTTAGTTACCCTGGGTAAGACAGGATTAAACTGAGACACCTCTCATAATCTCATATTCATAGAATAACTTTTCAGTTATCATTCTGGAAAATGATGCAAATGTGTTAGTTTGTTTTAACCTTCATATACAGTGTGAGAAAGGAGAGCATTTGTCTATGCAATGTAGAAAAAGAAAAGTATGAAGTGTGAAAACTGCAGGAGCAAGAAAAAGTTCAAAAGGAATTTCAAGAAGAATCTAGCAGCTTCACCCACTCAGTGAACATTCCAGTCTGGAAATCTGGGAAAGGCCCGAAGCTGTAGAAACCTGAACTGCAATTACAAGAGCGGATCATTATGCTCTGAAAATAAAAGAAGGTGGAATACTAAGAATAAAAACAGATTTTAATCTGAGAAGAATGATTATGGCTAAGCAACAAATAATCCCACCCATAATACAGAAAAATCATTTTGACCTAGTAGAACAAAACAGTATGATGATTGCTGGCCTTAGTAATTCACTGACAGGTGTCATTTCTTAACTGGGCCAAAACAACACTACTCCCTAAAATGATAAGTCTACTGTTGGTAGCAAAGAGCTAGGAACAACCCGTGAGGTAACTCTATATGTGAAAAACAGGTGAACTGATAAATATTGGTGCGTCTGTGTGAGTGTAGGTGTGCGCCTATGAAGACATGAGATGTTGTTACAGTAATACGACACCGATAATGTGGTAGCATGACAGCAGGGAGGAGGGACTGGACATGAGAGACAGACAGAGGGCCTATTGGGCCAGAGATCCCAAGTATGACTATTGAAAGACTCATTATGCTACCTTGCTTGCTTACAGTGCACCAAACAAAGCCTGCATACTGCCAACCTAGATGTGATTTGAGACAGTATGTCTGGGGTAGAACGAGAGGTGTGATGAGTAGAAAGAAAAACTGCTTATAAAAAAATGTAGAATTCTGAAAATTTGGTTCATTCATTTCCAATGAAAAAAATCAACTACAAAAGGTAAGGCTGAGACTGCACATGCACAAGGCTCCTGATTTTCTGCTGCACCACTGCGGAGCAAAGGACTGAGAGAAAGAGAGAGAGAGAGAGAGAGAGAGAGATGAGAGAGAGAGAGGTGTTTGTATTTTGAGCACTGTGAGGGCAGAAAGCCACAAAGTTCCACTAAGGCAGGACTGTTATGAAATAGTACATAGAAAAAAGAGAGAGAGCGAGAGAGTGAGAGAGCGAGAGAGAGAGAGAGTGTGAGTGTGAGTGGAGGTGTGTGTGTGTGTGTGTGTGGCAGCTGCTGCCTCCTCCCTCCAGTTAAACCCAATTAACTCCTCCTACTCTTGGCTTTAACTCTCACAGAAGTACTCCTTGCTATATAGATACTCTTGCATTTAATAAAGACACATCAAATCCAAATAATAAAAGAAAGTAAGTAACAAAGGAATAATGAATCAATAATACCACCTAATATAATTCCAACCGGGCTGTATGATTCTTGCATTTTTCTCCTCTGTATCGCTTTTGAATGCTACATGTTTACGGACAGATCAGCCGCACAGCTTGTACACTCATTCAATCACACTGCCCTGTAGCTGTAAACCACTAACTACAACTGCAACTGAGGGCTGTCTGGAAGTTGAGGATATTTGTCTGCAATCCTTTTATAGATTTTATAGAGAGAGTATAGATGGACTTTTACAACATTTGACTTGACTAGTCTGCAGCTGGAAAGCATCTGTAGGGAAAACATATTCATTTCATTAAACATTTTACCACGAACACTGTTACGGAAGAGGAAAAATCAACCAGTCTGTACAGTAAATGACAGATTGGAAACTGCTGTTGGTACCAGTAATAATAGTTTGGAAACAATACTATCTGTTTCTGAGGTGTGTGTGGGTGTGGGGGTTAGTCAAACACTTGAGTCAGCACTGACAGTTTTATTCTACACCTCCTGTTCCTCAGCCTCAACACACACACACACACACACACACACACACACTTGAGCAGCATAGGCTACCTACCAAATGTTTTACCCATTGTACTGCTGAGCAACAGATTGTAGCTCTCCCTCCCTCTTCCTCACTCCAGTCTTCCTGTCCAACTGGAAAAACAGAGAGGGGCGTGGCCATGGCTTCACTGCTCTGAGTGTGTGTGAGAGAGTGCGTGTGAGAGGGAGAGAGGCAGACTGTTTTTACTGCTCTGTGGGGTTCAAAGGTCTCCAGAAGAATGAGCAGCTCTGTGCAGGCAGAGGAACACAGAGCTGGAACGGAGGAATGTGTGTGTGCAAGAACTTCTCTGCAGTCAGCAGTGCCAGAAGGAGAGTAAAGGTCTTTACACATACAGTGGGACTCAAATAAACAATATGAAAATGTGATGAAGCTCGGCCATGTCTGGTTCTGGATGTATTTTAGGATGTTGGTGGGACAATTTGAGGACCTGCTGGGGATACTAGTGCTGCATCAAAGGAGGATCAACTATAGGCAGAGGATTGATCCAGATCAGCCTCTGGCTCTATACTAACAAAAACAACATATCTCAGAACATGAAATCCACTTAGAAATCCAACAAAGTAAAGCATTACCTCGCCTGTTGCAGTACATATATTTTGTAGCATTTCTTTGTAGGCACAAGTTCTTTGATGTGGGATGGCATGACCACTCACTGTCACTGTGTGGGCTTGATGTGTGACTGAACACAACAGTGAGAAGTGTGTCTCCTTAGAACTGTAACAACAAGTCAGGGTCACTGTAATTGTTTAAGTTGTTTCTGACGTCAGTGGAGACTGCTGAGAGTGAAGACAACATATAGCAAGTTGAAGACAGACTTCATTACCTGTTGCTTTTCAGCAACACAAAGCTAACAAAACCATTTCCACTGCAAACCCCCTGCTCACTGTGATCACTGCTCTCTATCACAGTGAATGAAAGAACAGAAACACTGATTGAATGGCAGTTTACCTCCTATTGAGAAATGAACAGGAAACACTGCAGGCATACAAGTATGTGATTAAAGCATGGTGCAGCCTGTTAATGTACAATATTACACATTGCTGAACACTGAACTGTATATCAAAACTGTCTCTGCAGTTATGTACACCAGGATGTTTACTCCTGTGCCAAGTATAACCACGACTACACATGGCACACCATGACCTTCTCGCTTGATGCTTTTGTAATATATACCACACAGCCTGGTGTATGAATCTCAGCTCCACATACACAGTTCAAGGTCATTCTCTGCAGTGTTGGAGTGTCTAGCTTTAACAAAGCAGCACAGTGGGGTGGTATGTAGTAGGGATGTGCACGAATAATTGATTAGTTGAAACAGTAAGCATAGTCAACAAGAATTGACTAATTTTCACTGACTAACTTTTATTTGGTTGGGGGTGGGAGGAGACTTACTTACTTAGACATTAGAGATGCGGAACTAATGTTTATGGTTCTGTTTCTGCCCAAGTGTGCATCTTCTCTGTCTGAACAGACATCGGCAATAAGAAGAAGTGAAGCAGGCTGTTAAACGAGCTGCTGCTAACTCAGATTGTTGCTAGATGCTTAGGTTGTTGTTAGGTTAGGATTCCTTCAGTGTTCATTGTTCAGGAGGTTTGTAGTGGGGGCCGAATTATCTACAGAGGTCACATTAACTCAAAAACAAACAGACCACGTAATTAAAATCAGTAGAAACACTGAATAAAGCAGTTTCACATTTAAAAAAATCAATGTTTCTCTGCGATGTGGACACAGGACGTTTAGAGCA